>LDDX01000272.1:0-79868 GCA_012184315.1 Arthrobotrys entomopaga
ATATATATATATAATATAATATATATATATATACTTTCCCACTCGCAAAAACCAAAAAGATGGGCGAACCAGGCGTCGGCTTTGAATTCCCTGAAGTCGAGGTCAGCTGGTGCAAGCGAGACCTCCTTCTTTTCGCAAATAGCATTGGCTGCAAAGCCGATGATGAACTTCACTTTCTCTACGTACGTAACATACACACCAGAAATATATAAAAAAATTCCAACCATAATAACAAATATACTAACTTATTTTTGAAATACAATAGGAACTACATCCCAAATTCTCCGCCTTCCCAACATACCCAATCATCCTCCCCTTCAAACACACCGACAGAGACGTCATAGACTTCTACCGTCGCTCAAACGCCACCACTCCCATCCCCGGAATCCCAAAATTAGACCCCAAACGCGTCGTCGACGGCGAACGTAAAATCGAATTCAAAAGAAAACTTCCCGTGGAATCCACGGGGCGTACCTTTGTCATCAAGAGTAAGGTACTCGGCGTGTACGATAAGGGAAAACCCGGCACGGTTGTTGAAACCGAACAGACTCTTGTCGAGAAGGTGGGGAGTAAAAGTGTAGTATTCACCCGGGCTATCGGGAGCGGGTTTTATGTCGGACAGGGCGGGTGGGGTGGTCCTAAAGGTCAGTACTGTCTTAATCATCATCATACACTACAGTTTCCCCGCCATATATAGTCAATCACATGGTGATTTTTAAAGATGAGATTATATAATTGATATACATTATAAAATGTTCAATCAGGTCCTAAAACTATAAACTACCCTCCACCGGAAGGTCGCGCCCCAGATGCAACCTACACCCATCCCACAAACCCGGAATCCGCTCTTCTGTACAGACTCAACGGCGACTATAACCCCCTCCACGCAACTCCGGAACCGGGTCAAAAGATGGGTTTCGGCGGCGCAATCATGCACGGTCTCTTCTCGTGGAACACCACAGCCCACGGAATCCTACAAGCTCTAGGGGATAGTGATCCCGCTAATATAAAGGAATTCCAGGCTAGATTCGCTAGTCCTGTGAAACCCGGTGATACGTTGGTCACGGAGA
The DNA here is from genome assembly GCA_012184315.1 of Arthrobotrys entomopaga. Classification (NCBI taxonomy): domain Eukaryota; kingdom Fungi; phylum Ascomycota; class Orbiliomycetes; order Orbiliales; family Orbiliaceae; genus Arthrobotrys; species Arthrobotrys entomopaga. Next base: position 1,071 of record LDDX01000272.1, read on the forward strand.
TTTGGAGGGTCGGTAAGGCTGAAGGGTACGGTGAGGGATGGGAAGAATTGAGGTTCGTTACGAGGGTTAAGGGTGGGAAGGTTTGTTTGAGCAATGGGAGGGCTGTGGTCAAGATTAGTAGCGACCCGAAGAGCAAGTTGTAATTTAATCAGGATACCTGGGATATATATATATACGGTTGTTCTCAGGGAGTTTACATTATTGGTGATATTATATACCGACTTGTAGACCTGGAGCTAGACTCCAGGCTCCTTCTCTGGTTGTATTCTAGCACAATATATATATTAATACAAAGCAATGAACAAGAAAACTACAATAGCATCAATGTGTGTTGAAGTATATATACGATCATACAAGTACGCCCAAAAGGGTAGATTCTAGACCAGAATAGTAGATTTACTTCTTCTGTTTGTTAAAATATCATCAAACCAACATCATATTCGGTTACACAACCATCGTGCCTGATAATGAATCAGGATGAAGTCTAGTACGTACTCGTATATTCATATTATCTACCTCTAATACGTAGTACTTACAAACCGTTTAAACACCGCGTAAACGTCTGCCGTCTATTTTCCATTCCTACTCTCACCCAAAATATCGACCGCCCCATCCTCCAACCCAACATACACCCTATTCGGCCCCCCACCAGCACCAGCACCAGCACGATTATAAAACAACCCATGATCAACAACCCCGTACACCCCCTTCACCTCCTCCGCCAACCTAACCACATCCCCCTCCACATTCCCCAACGTCGGCCAAGTACAATCCAGCAGATAATTGCCCCTAGCACTAACGCACAACCCCAACAACCCCGGTTCCCCCCTCCTGGGCACCACAACAGCAGCCGCTCTATCACCACTACCATCCCTCAAACACCTCATAACGTGAAAATACGACTCGGGCGTGACTTCCACAGCCATGCTTTTCCCCGTCGTGAACAACGTCGGCACACGTTTACGATAATCGATAATACAAACAAAACAAACACTCCTAGCGGCAACCATTCTCTCCAAATGTATATTCCCCGTCGCGCCGCGTATGCAATTCAACCCGTCGTCGACTTCATCCGCTGTATCGAAATACACATCAATCGGAATCTCCGGCGAGAGGAGGGAAAGGGAGGTGATGGGACGGAGTTTATACGATGCCATGATGTGTTCTGACGCTACGCCTGTGGAGATAAAAGTCACGTCTGCGAGTTGGGAGTAGGTGAATTGGGAGATTCGTTCGACGACTTGGATCATGAGTGAGCCGGAACCTATTGCTATATATGCTGGTTTCGTGGTGGGGAAGTTTTCGTCGACGGCTTTGTAGGCTGCTAAGCGTCGGATTGAGGTTGTGGAGCGGAGGAGACGACGGCTGCGGCTGCGGCCGCGGCGGAGGGATTTTATGGATGGGGTTTTGTCGTTGTTGATGTTGTTGTTGTGGGAGAATAGTGAGACGAGGGAGGGGACTAGGCTTGCGACTCTTTGGCGTTTGGAGCGTCTGGTGGAGGATGTACGGGCGATTGATGCGGGGGGTGTGGTATTATTATCGTCGTCTGGTGGTGCTTGGGAGGGTATTATCGCTTCTTCTTGAAAGTCGACATGCTGGATGGAAGGTTTCTTTCCGGGTTTTGAGAGGGAGGATCTTCTGCTTGGGTTTCTTTGAGGGGTTTCTTCACCACCACCGCCACCACCACCTAGATCGAAGGTTGGTACTTGTGTGAGTGATGCTGTAGAGCCATATGCCTTGGGTGGTGTTTGAGATATTGAGAATTGATCGATGGATGTTCTTCTTTGTGCTGAGGCATCACCATTATCATCACCATCCGGTACCGGTGATGTCTCCGTTGGAGCCGGTCCTTTCTGAATATCCTTAGAATCTTCAAGTTTTTCTGGTATCTCTGGCTGCTTCTCTCCCTTGAGAGTAGCTTGGGATTCCTTGTTTTTGAGACTCCGCCGGCTGCGAACACGGTTCAGCAACTTTTCCATCCGTCCCAGCAGCGGATCGTATAGAGCGGTTAGATGTGGTTTGCGGGTTAGGTAGAAGTTTCGCAGAATGTAAATTATAACGAGAGATGTGGGGATGTTGTTGAGGATTAGTGATCGAATGTTATTCAGTGGTAGTAATGACATGAGAGACGGTCTCATAGTTTACGTCACGGTAACCGAATCGTTCTAGTTATGGCTATGCGAAGAGTTTCCAGTCCGCTGTATGAAGTTTTTTGGGATGTACGTACTACTTATTTTACCTTTATCTTTATGTTAAGATTACTGGTTATTTTTGTTTGTCTGAGTGTGTGTGCCACTTATGGCTTCTATATAACGTCGAGCTATGGACAATCTCGATAAATATGACATATATATATATATATCTACGGTTAGTACGATACTATCTAATGAAATATCCATGTACATGCGGTTGAGGCAAGAGTGTATACTAAAATCGAGTACACCTAACATCATTTGATTTCCAGGATATATTTGACTATTCTAAGATAAAGTGATAACAGCTATAAGGCTAGGTGTCTCAGTTGGCTAGAGTCTCCCCACAATGATATCGCGGGATGTGTCCCACAGCTCGGGCTTCCACGTCTGCGTAGAACTGTAGCGGGTTGCCCATAAAAAGAGTTCGTATGCTCGAATCACGTCCTGGCTGGCCCCCCCTTTTTGTATTTTTTATTTTTCTTCTATATTATTATCTAACATGTAACGTACGTAACATGTTGAAGTTTTATTTCTCAGCAACGAATATATATTATATCTCCATAGAAACAACTACAACACCAAAATTGTGTTGCCACACCAAAAAAATCCAACAAAAGTTCCCCGTTCGGGAAGTCTCGATATTTTTAACAAAACCCCCATGCATCAATTGTATACAATTGTATCAATCGTATATATATTATACATGTATACATCCCACCGGCGAGGTTATCTCTGATGCCCCGCCTATCCCCAAAACTAATCCACAACCTCGCAAGAACCAACCCTTTCCTCCCACTCCTCCTCCGCCAAACTCGCACCCCATCCCTCGCAAAATTAGAATACCGCTGGCTACTCTCCCACGTCCTCGAAACCTGCCCAACCAAAAGCTTAACTAACCAATCGAAACATATATATATATATTCCCATCTAAAACATCTCTGTCGTCGTCGGGCGATAGGTGTACCCCTCCAACACCTCCTAAAAACCCAACCCTTCGGAAACGTGGAAATACTATGCGGTCCCGGCGCTCTCATCCCCCGTCCGGAAACAGAAGAAACCGTATTCCGTCTCTTCGAAATCATTACCCAACAGTCCCAGTACCAGTCCCAGGATAAGCAACAACAGCAGCAGCGTAACAATAATCTTCTTCCTCCCGAAGACGGAACTCAACTCAGGGTGTTAGATCTATGCACAGGCCCGGGCTCCATCGCCCTCCTAACTGCAGAGTTACTCCACAAAAAACTCACCCCACGAAGTAAAAAAAATAGCTATAGAATACTAGGCGTAGACATCTCACCCGCAGCATTATCCCTCGCAAAAAAATCACTAACCTACAACATCTCCCGCGGAAACCTACCCACCCAAACCACACAAAACATAGCCTTCATAAAAGCGGATATATTAAACTCAGATAAATCAGAACTCTACGCTGAGATCTCCTCATTCTTCAAAACAAAACAAGATGTAGATGGTATATCAAGCGTTGATATCATAATATCAAACCCGCCGTATATCTCCCCGACCGGGTATTGGAAAGATACAGCCCGGAGTGTAAGATTATTCGAACCAGAAATGGCATTAGTACCACCCGCACTCTACACGGAAGACCACTCACGAGTAGCAACCCCCCGGGAGGATTTGTTTTATCCAGTTATAGAATGCGTCGCTCGTGAGTTGGGTGCCAAAGCGGTGGTATTGGAGACGGGAGGGGACGAGCAGTCCGCTCGCGTTAGAGACATGTTTACGACGGCGAATGGATGGGAGACAAGTCTTTGGGAAGATTTTCGTGGGATAAAGCGGAATGTCGTGGCGTGGCAGAAAGGCAGCAGTTGGGCTTGCCTCGGAAAATCTTTATGAATGGAAGAAGTTTCTAGATTTTGCTGCTATATCATATACGGTCAGAGGTTTTTTTTCTTTCTTTCTTATGCATGCGAGGCATGCATGAGAGAAGCAAGAGAAACTACGGGAATGGACCCCGAGAAGGGCGGACACTTGGGGCGGACTTCCTATAACCAATATCATGCATGTGAGATTATACATTTCAGTTCAACATTATATACCTATGTACAAAGATATACATCCAAACTAAGTACTTTATCTACAACGAATCAAAAACCCTACTGCGAAAGAATATTTACAACGTTCCTATCCTTCACCACAATCACCCTCACAATTTTCCTCCCCCCCAACAACCTTCTCCCCTCGTCAGCCGCCATCACAGCATCGATAACCCAATCCCGCGCATCCGCCAACTCTGCCCAATCGAGCGGCTGCTCGTGTAAAGTAAATTTATACTTGCCGTTAATCTGCACATTGATATCCGCAAACGGCCGCAGCACATCGTCCTCTCTCTTAAAATCCACCTCCAACGGCCACGCCTGTTCCTCCAGTGGCACGCTCCGAGGGCCGTGTATCCCCTCCCAACATTCCGCCGATATCGCAGGACATATCGGCGACATGAGCTTGAGTACCGTTTCCACAGCGTGGACGTATGCCTCCCCGCCCACATCCTCCGGTTTGGTAGTGTACAGGTAATTCGTGATGATGTTCAAGTCACTAATCGCCGTGTTTAGACTGTACACGTCCTCCATTGACGCCGTGACACCTTTCATCGCGATCACGATCTCTTTGTTCAACTTTAATGATGCATCCTTGATGTTTGGTGACTGACTAGAGGTAGAGTATGAACCGGTGGTACGGTAGAATTCGACCTCAATGGCTGCTGTACGGGAGATAGCTCGTATCTTGGCCAACCAGCGTTGCATCCCGACGATTTTTCTCTCGTCCCAATCTAGTACTTCACCAACAGGAGCTTGGAAGAGGATATGCGCTCTCGTGGCGTCCAGACCGTGCGTTTCCAGACACGCCGTTGGATCCACGCCGTTATGTTTGCTCTTTGACATCTTCTCATAGGTGATCTCGACTGGATAGCCTGTCTCCGCCATGACCGCATTGCCGTCTTGAAGATACTTGACCTCTGGATCCTTTAGATAACGGCCGAGTTCGTCCTTGAACGTTTTGCCGTGCACCATACCCTGAGCGATCAATCGCGAAAATGGCTCGTTGAGTCTTTCATCCCCCGTCTTTTTCGAAAAGTATTGGGATATGAACCGAGCGTATAAAAGATGCAGGATAGCATGCTCAACGCCGCCAATGTAGATATCCACCGGCACTTTATTGTACTGTGGATCCCGATCTTGGGCGAATTTCATGTAATACCAAGCGGAATCGACAAAAGTATCCATCGTATCAGTGTCTCGCTCCGCCGGACCCCCACAGCTGTCACACGTAAAAAAAAATAATAATCATTAACACGCACGGCTTTTTAAGGTAATGAATGGATGTGAGGATATGGCACATGACAAACCTTGGACACGTAGTCTTCACCCATTCCTCAGCTTGCTTGAGAGGACTCCCACCCTTGCCTGTCAACTGGACTTTCGGGAGCACGACGGGCAAATCCTCATCCTTGACGGGTACCGCGCCGCATGAGGTACAATGCACGATAGGGATAGGAGTACCCCAATATCGCTGTCTGGATATCAACCAATCTCTCAACTTGAATCTAATAGTCGGTTGACACATTCCCTCGTTTTTCAAAATTTCGAAAAATTGCTGATTGGCATCATAACACGAGAGACCGGCGAATCTTCCGTTATTCTCGTTCAAATACCCATACGATATCGCCGGCCGTTTTCCCGCCTCTCGTCCCATCTGTGCATCAACCTTCGCGATCACAAAGTTGATTGGTTCGTCAGGTCTGTTTTCCTTCCAAAAGTTATAGTCTCGCTGGTCGTGGGCAGGAACGCCCATAACGGCGCTCGTACCCATTCCTCCTAGAACGTATGGAGCCACGAAAACAGGCAGATCGAAGCGCCTGGCAGGTCCTTCTGTGCCGTCCTCAAAGGTTTCTCGAACCATCGGATTGGAGGCAACAATGTCTGGAAGCAAAAAGCCAGCTTTAGTACCGACCGGTAGCGTGGGCACACTGTCGATAAACTGCTTCAATTCCGCGTTTGTCTTGCAAAGCTTCTCGACAAGTGGATGGGTAACCGACAACGCCAAGTACTGAACCCCAAGAATGGTATCCAATCGAGTCGTGTATATCTTAACAGAGTCATCCTGCAGGCTGCCGTCCGGTTGCGTTATCCTCAGAGGGAATCTCACCCTCTGTCCTTTGCTTTCTCCGATCCAATGATGCTGTTGTGAGAGCACGCTCTCCGGCCACCTCCCTTCCAGCTTTCGCAAATTATATCTCAAAAAGCTCGCACCTTTGGTGATCCTAAACATCCACTGCTGTAAATACTTTTGTTCGACCTTGGCGCCTGATCTCCAAGACGTGCCGTCAGGGGAGACCTGCTCGTTCGCGAGGACGGTCTGATCTACAGGATCCCAGTTGACGAGCGCGGGTGCACGATACGCAAGCCCGTCCTTAAACAGCGCGAGGAACAACCTTTGGGTTCCCTCGTAGAATTCTGGTGATGACGTGCGCAGCTCCTATTTGACCCAAGAAAGAAAATAAAAAGAAAAGTATGACCAAATGTTAACCAAAATGGTCATTTTTTCCGCTGTGCCGTCAGATTAATCTTAATCAGTTTTTTCCTGAATGCGGAATCCAAAAAAAAACAAAAAAAAAACAATATTCGAGATCGGACGATATTTAAACAAAAAACGGGTTGATTGGCTCTCGTCGCTTCGACGCCTCAGACATCCCTGACCCAAAACGAGGTTTGCGTGTGATTTTTATAAGTATACACACACGGGGTGCCACACGACCCCGGGGCACAACGGGGGGTAAACAGTAATCCATAAAAGTAAACAAGGTGAATTGGGTAGAAAAATGGTAACTTTCTGCCATTTTTAGCTTGGGGTAGAGGGGGGTAAACATACTCTGCTCCAATCAAACCGAGCCCCCATACGCTTCAACTGAGTCTTCATAGTCTGGATATTCTGCTCGGTCCATTCAGCAGGGTCCACTCCTCGTTCGATGGCTGCGTTTTCGGCCGGCAACCCGAAGGAATCCCACCCCATTGGATGGAGGACGTTGAAGCCTTTCATATACTTATACCGAGCTACTACGTCTGAAATAGTGTAAACTCGAAGGTGGCCCATGTGTAATGTTCCGGAAGGGTAGGGGAACATGGACAGCACGTAGTATGGTGGTTTTGTAGATTCGGACGGTGATTGGAAGGTTCGCGGGTCATGTTCCCAGCGTGCGAGCCATTTTTTGTCGATTTCAGAAATGGGAGTTTCGTCGAGGGAGACTTTGGACGTGTGAACTTTACGGACGGTGAGGAGAGTGTAGGGCGGTCGTCGAGGGAAGAAGGGCCGTGTGATCCTGGGCGAGGGCCCGTAGAAACACCGTGTTTGAAGTCTCATGATTACTGCTCAATCACCGTCGGTTCTCGTCCATTCCGTCAGGTCGCGAAGGAGGGGCCGGTTTAGGGATACGGGAACGGGAGGTTAGAGGTGACCAATGAATGGCTGTCGACGATGGTTGGTTGGTGGAGAGGTGAGGTTGAAGTCAACCAACGAAATCGCAAGATTTGAGCAGAGCTTTTATCGATAACCTTGCGCTTGCATGCATGTTCAACAACGCACACCAAAATCCGAACACACATGTTGGAAATGGTGAATTCAATCTGAAGACTCTATATTCGCTATTTATCACTAGTTCTTGGAAAGTTTTTTGTGGTGTATTTTATTTTTGAATTTTATTTTCTGTTTTTGGATTTCTCTAGATGTGAATATCTGGAGAGTGAGCTAGCTAAGTTATTTTATCTGTTGTGGTCATCAATGCGTCCAGGAGAAAACTCCAAGGACACACGGTTTATGAAGGAGGTCATCATGATATCGACAGTTCTCGCAACCAAAAAAAGAAGAACAGTGCAGAAAATGGCGGGTTCGAAGCGGGAGCAGGAGTAGTAGCAGAAGACAAGATAGTAAATAACTATCAAAAAACAAATTGCCTCTGAAATTCGAAAAAAAAAAAGTAGTAGCAAAAGGAAATTCGTCCAATCCAGACTCCAAAAATAACCGGAGAAATTCTGGAAGGTTAAAGAGTGCGCAGAGTATTTGAACAAAAGAATAGCAAATGGTCGTTAGAGGTGGTATAAAACGCGAAGCCAGAAAGAATTCGAAAAAACGAGTATGAACGACTGCCCGAAAAGAAGTTGAAAAAGAGAGCACCAAAGGAATGTACGAAGCAACGGATATCCGCCAGGTCTATTACAATCAAAACGCCAAAATAAAAAAGGGAATATCGAAAGGTAAAGAGCAAGAACCCGAAGATTATGCAAAATAAAATGGCGGAAATGGGCAAAGCGTAAAATAGCAAAACAAAAAAATTAAAAAATAAAACGCCTCCCAGGTATTGAAATGAACACAAATACTTTTTTTCAAGGTGGTGAGAAAGCCCCTTGAGTCGTGGTATAATAAACGAAAGACTATTCCTTCCTCAATCGTTTCGAAGGTGATCTTGTTTCGTCATCTTCAGAGGCAGTGCTGCTATGGCGACGGCAATCGTAAAGAGCTGAGTATCTCATTCTCTTTTGCCCGATAGCGAGATTAGTCTTCATGATCCATTGTTCCAAAACTTCGTGGTGGATCTTTTGGCGTTGAGCTGCAGTGAGCCGTTGTGGTCCACGCGCAACTTGAGCATCTCGGGTGACGACAAGAGAGAGAGAAGGGAGATTATATACAGTTGAGGTCGTCTTGGTCGTCTTTGGGGATTCGTCGGTAGGTGTAGCATTCTCGCTATCAGAACCATAGGCACTGTCGGCATCAGCATCGCGAGGTTCGACTTCTTCCTCGCTGACTACGGTGCTCGAATCGGTGACTGAAGCTTCATCGTCGGTGCTGCTGGTAGCTTCGAGCTTGTACTCTTCGATCAGAGTCGCTTCGAAAGCTGGAATGGCATTCCAAGCTACGTCTTCGCGGTCTGCACACTCGCAGCCACCGTCGGCCAGCATCGCTTTTTTGTCGTGGGGACAAGGAGCCGTCATATAGTGTCCATATCGATTACGCGGGGTCTCTGGGAATCGCCCAACCTCGAGCAGATCGAGTTGGAGACGGGGCGGTATTCTGTCCCACATGAGGTCGCTGACGAACCAGGTGACATATTGGGAGGTGAAATCGATAGCGGGGCGCTGGCGGCAGTAATCCTTCATATAAGGAACGTCCCTCGGGCTGGCTACGATGCTGTTGGTTGCCAATGCGTTTTTCAAGGCGGTGGCGACCGGTCCTGTGGAGTAAGGGTTCATATCACGCTTGCAAGCCTGGTTGAACGCCGTTTGCAGCCATTCAAAAAGATGCCAGCAGGTTTTCGTGAGTCCCATCTTGTTCAATTCGTCGACGTAGTTGTACAACAAATCGATCGGAGGAACGAAGGACTCGGGTGTCGTTGGTTGAGTTGGGACAATGATGCTGCGGAGACCCTCGAATTTGGGAGCGGGGCCGCTGCATACGAAAAGCCATCCCTTCTCAACGCATTCCTGGAGCATCCTAACATTTGTCGTGATTCTTCTGGTGGAATCTCTGGAGAAGGCGATCGAGTAGGCGGAGTGGAGCCATCTGAGGATGTGCCATGCTTGTGTCATCTTATTCTGAGAAGCAAATAGTCGGATGTAGTGGTACAAGACTTCGACTGGTGGGGTGATTTGTGACCGGGGCCGTGGCTGCCATACTGTCGGTGGCAATTGATACATTGCGAGGGGGGAGGCTGTAATATGTGAATTCGACATTTGCTTATGGAATTGTGTAGGCTGGTGTAGTTGAAATGGATATCTCTAAAGTCGGATATCCAAGGGAATTACGTTTTGATCGGAAGGTCGTTCGATAATGAGTGTACCCTCCAAGTCAAGGGAACCCAGATCTAAGACTCAAGCGTCGACCAAACTAAAAATGTTAGAAAGACAGGCTAAAAGCTCGGGTCGACTGGGAACCGACGGCCGCTAGAGCTTAATAATTGAGAAGATGAGATAAGGCGAAGATGTATATATCGAAAAGAGAAAAAAAAATGAAAAAAGAGTTTAGAAAAAAAATGTCAAGGAAAATACAGAAAAGTACAGATGGTCGACGACGACAACGGCTTCCAGTGGGATGAAAGGCCGCGTACGATTTACAGATTGTCGAACCAAACTACAAGACTACACCGGAAAACAAGAAAAGCCCAAGGGAAAAAAAAGAGTAAGAAGAGAGGGAAAGAAGTTGTATAAAGATGGGGAAAACGAGTGGTAAAATAGTATCCGCACAAGAATCAAGTTGCAAAGAATAATAGCAACCTTGAATGTGTGACGGATTGGTGGTAAGGAACGACTGGCTGTCAGTGATTTACACGTCTCTCTTGTGGACTTTCGGGGAACTGCTAACCAAGAATCGAACGGGCACGGGGGAGGAATTAAAAGGAACCAACGAGAGCACGCGCAAAGCAAAAACAAGGACGGGCAAATCAAAAGACGAGACGGAAGGGGAAACAGGGAGAAGGGAACAAGAGATTCATCGACGCAATGCTGCGGAGGAAGCAAAAACAGTAACAAAAAAAAATAAGAAATAAAAAAAGGTTGACTTGGGTTCGGAGAAGAAGAGAGAGAGAGAAACACGGATGAAGAAGAAGGGGAGAATCAAGACCTATAATTGGGCGAATGGGGAGGTGCAACAGGACTGGGGGAGTGGCTATCCAGATTTTTTGCTACTTTCTCATTCCCTTCCACTAGACAGAAAATAAAGTATGTAAGTTCTCTCCTTCGCAGCAAGCCATTCCGACTAGCATTTCTCTTCACGCTTGTTTAGTGGGCCTCTTCCCTGTTCTTGCCAGGGCTGTCAAGGGATCGTGCCAGCCAACCAGAAGCTCAGGATGAGCTTTCGCCTAACAAATGGTGACAACTCAGCAAGCTATCGTCTCAATGCAAAACTGGCCAGTGATGGCTTCCCGCCCTTTGCTTGAAACCAGTCGTCTTCGTCTCGGTGGGCTCCACGTGAAGAACATCCTGGTGCAAGGCCGAGAAGGAAAGGATATGGTTGGGTGCTTCTTCAGCCGTTCGCTGCTTCTCATCCAATCATTAATCGACCTAAGCACTCCGGTGGTCCTGCCTGCTGTGCCATCCTCCCCCATCGCCCGGATATGTTGTTGGCGTCTGTGAGCCACACTGAGCTTCCTCTGCAAGGGATTCCTCTGTTCCTGGGGCAAGTGCGGATAATTTTCTGTTCTCACGTCGAACGCAGAGAGCGAAAAGCAGCGAGTGGAGCGGTCACTGCCAAAAAAATCCTGAAACCTGTTGCCCTCGTCCAAGAGGGTAGTTTCGGGTCTGCTTCAAGAAATCTTTGATCGGCTTTTTGTCTGTGTGCCCTGACCTTCCCCATTTTGATGTATTCTCCATCGCTTCGAATCCCAGTTTCCCATCTTTCAAAAAATTAAGCTGCCGCGTCAGTCTCATCAAGCACGATGGGGAAAAAAGAATAGGAATCAATCAAAAGTACAAGTCCTAATTACCCAGATTTGAAACGTCCGTTGAATAGCGGTTCTCACCGTTTGAACGTATGCCGAATAATCGACGAGTCCGCCTAGCCTGGCTCCATTACAGGCCTGGACTCGCAAGCCTCCCCAATCCACCCAACCATGGCGCTGTTGGTCGGTTCACCACAAAAAAACGCCAGGCCAAATGCGATGGGTGAATTTCTTTTCACTGGGAAGCATTCATGCAAGGTACCATCCTGAGCCGTACCTGCAGGTTTCAGATAGACGTACCCAACCCAACCCGCACCCAAAATTGGGTACATCATTATCAAAAGGATGCTGCGTGATCTCTCGTGAGATGTTCATCTCTGCAGGTTTACTCTCTCACAGGAGCTGACGAAGTGAGGAGGAGGAGGAGAAGGAGGGGTCGATTTGACTCTTGAACTCCGATGCATTATTGTTTAAGGAGAGGAAGCTAGCTAGAAAAGCGAATCTTATCTCGATGTTTCTGCCGTGTGTGTGTGGAGTGTGGAGCCGAAGGGCATGCAGTATGTATGCAGCCAATTTAGATTCGATTGTCGCATCTATATTTTGCCATCATCTCGAGGAGTAATACAATACATACAAGGGGGGGCGATGATTGAATCGAATATCGAATCCGGAAGATAGAAGGTGATGAAACGGTCTTGACGCATTCGACATGACGGGCCCCATCCATCACCAGCCATGTGGTCTGCCTGGTGTGAACGAACCTCTTTCGCAACACATGCGCACAAACTCCCACGTTTCCGAGAAGCGGGACATAAGGGGCATCTCCAGGTCCCCTTCTAAATCTTGCGAAGCGCTTCGAGAATAATTCTAATATGATAATACAATTATCTCGATAGGGACGGAAGGGGAGAGGGGCAAATGCAGAGTCCGTACTATATACTATCGGTTTTTTTGCCTCAATGCCTCGTATTTCTCCGCTTCGAGTCTCCCGTTCAGGATGTTTCTCCAACAATGTAGTGTTTTCGCATTGCAGCCTTGAGCACAAAAAATCTGTGCATCTAAAAGAAACTTGAAGTTCAAGAAAAAAAAATTCAATACCACGTGCAATGCCTTTCCTTCAAAGGGGGCGGCGATGCACGATCTCCTGAGGTCAGAACGCAACATTATTATAGAGACGTAATTAGTAACAAATGTCACGATATCATTATGTCGTTTCGACGCCTTGAAGGAGAAGCGTCATATCCTCGCCGGTGCCTGTCGACTGTCTCCCGTCGACTCGTTTCGTTGTTTCGTTTCAAAAACAGATCTGCAGAGCTCAACAGCAAATCGAAAGTTGGAAATTCAACAAAAACAACACATTCGCCACCCCCGTCCATATTCCTTTTAACACTCATGATCAGAAGCGACCATATGCATATATGTTTATTATTATCATGTCTCTCCCTTGGCCTTGGCTCTACCCAGCCACAGCAAAAGAACCATAAAGCATAATATAAACGATTGTCTTATCTCTGTCGAGAAACCATGTTTAATTACCCCCTTCGCGACTACCGTACATATATATAACAAATGTCTCAAACCCCACCCGCCACAGCTAGCTTAACTGCCTCTTGCCGAATATCAACACTGCAGATACTATTATATAATTTTATGCAATCATAAAAACTTAATTGTGCGACATGAAGGAAAAACAGAAACCCATGATCCATGCGTGGAATAATTCTACCGTACCGTCGAACGGGGAGAATTTTCAAATCCTAGCGAATCTGAAGAACTCGCAATATACCATCCCCGGATAGTTTTAACGCCAAACCGGTTAACCGCGTGGACTTTACTATTTCGATGAGTTGTAACCGGTCTGGGTCATCTCGGTCCCACTGAGAGAACGAAACCATTCAAGGCTTCTGGAAATTATGCGTTTTAATAGTACGTACCCGAACAGGCGACCCGACTAGGAAGGTGGTGTTACTGGGGTTATATATGTTATGCCTTTAAAGCCCTTTCGTTTACGTTTTTTATTTGTCTATGGAATCGAATCAGAGTTAGAGGAGTATAGGCTCTCGCGTCGACTAAAACATCTCTTTCAGCTGCTGAGAGATAGCTTATGTACTTCGAAATCTCGGGTATATATAGATCCCGGTGATTATTATACATCGAACGTACTAGTATTTGCACACCCTACGTCACAGCCAGGTGTACAGCAAATTTGATGTAATTTGCAACATTTCAACATATATATGTCGACGTAGTACTCGTCTTATGAAGTAGATCGGTCGGTTTTGAAATCAATTCACCCGTGCGTTCATCTCCCCAATATAACCTGTAATCCGGCTGAGTGATCATATCCGCAATAAGAACTTGAGAAACCATTTGTTCAAGTACTGAGAATAAATTAGCTGTGCTCCTATCCCAGAAAATACAAAACTGGGTACTGAAAGTTCAGCTATCGTGACATGGTTAACGAATGATTTATTTGTTAAATTTGCATATAATCTCCATTGAAAAATGGCTATCAAAAATTGGATATTCTCCAACTTTTAGCCTCCAAGAAAAATTTAATTAACTTTGACTACTGATGCCTAACATTACGCACCTAACAATATGATTAGAATAGTACCATTACAAATAACATCAAATGCCCCATATATTTTAGTAAAATATTAGCCATCTTGGGACCAAAATATGTGGGAAACTGACAATCATTACGGCCATATCTCAGCTATCATATCCCAACAGGCATAGTACCAACCGTGAAAAGATTTCATTCCAAAAAACTAAGAGCAACATGAAGGGTAAAACAAACGCCAAAGAGATGCACTCGCTTTACAAAACCCTACACGAGATATCTAAAAAAATAAATTCCAACCCTCAAATAAAAACCGAAAGCTTAAAAAAACGACAACATTGCAAAAGGGGAATCAGCCATCGGGACTGATGTTTAAACCGAGTGGAGTCTTGGGCGACAAGACAGACAGACAGACAGCGTATACGAAATCGGCTCGACAAAGGTTAAGGGATCGATCGATCGATATCACAGCTACAGAGAAACACCCCCCTCCCACCCCGACGAATGACACAACCCCAGCATCCTACCACTCCACCATCCAGAATATCAGTAACCACAGAACTTTATTAAAAGAAAAAGGGTTTAAAAAGTCACCTTATTCCACCAACGTTTCTTCTTCTTCTTTTTTTTTAAAAAAAATTTTAGTTTTATCTACCGTAGAATCCGGGGGCCCCGCCGAACCCGCTATAATTGTCATATGAGTTGTCAGCAAATGTCCTCCTACCACCTTGAGATGGGGGCTGGGTTTGACGAGGGGGTAGAGTTTGACGAGGAGGGGGTAAATGTTGAGCTTGAGGTTGTGGTGGAGGCGGTGGTGCCTGATAATACCCTTGCTGCTGCTGCGGTGGAGCAGACGAAGCTGCTTCACGTTGCTGCTGTTGTTCCCTCTTCACGGCCATGAAGGGTCTCACACCCGCTCTCGGTCCACCAGGAAGGCCACCGCCAGCTCTGGGACCACCGGGGAGACCCATCATACGTCTAGGAGCGGGAGCACTCGCTGCCTGTTGAGGTTGAGGTTGTGCTTGAGGAGGAGGAGGTTGGAACTGCTGCTGTTGGACGGGAGGAGCTGATTTAGGAGCATCGCCAAAGATGTCACCGAGCGCTGATTGGCCTGGTCCGGATTGCATTCTCGGAGGACCGGTGGGACGGCCGTAGGCACTGTTGGCTGCAGGGTTGGGCGAGAGGTTGCGGTTGGGAGAGATGGCAGTGTGGGTGAGCCAGTCTGGGACAAAGCCGTCCTTTTCTTTGTAGTACTCGCGGAGAGCGCGGGAGACGGCGGAATCGTCTTCGGTGTCACCGTCGACATCACCCTTGTCGGAGAAGGTGGGGATGTTGAGAGTGACGACCTTTTCTTTGGCGACCTGGGCAACCTTGCCCCAACCGGAGAAGAAGGACATTTTGGATATATATCGACGTTGGACTCGAACGGGACGGACGGACGGGCAGCAGCAGTTTGTCGGAGGTATAAGCTTCTCGTTTCGATCGGTCGGTGAAGCTGATGATGATGATGATTATTATGAAAGAACAGAAGTAGAACAGAGCAGCAGCAGCAGTTTAAGGTGATTAATAGCTTGACAGTAGCTAATATGGCTAGCGAGGGTAGTAGTATTGTATGAATGGGGTATGGAGGATGGATGATGGAGGTTGGAAAGCAGTGTTTCGTTGCCAGTTGAGGTTGTCGCAGCCGCGGCTGCCCACTCCACCGCGGCATTTAATTTATATTTCCCAATTAGGCATTTTACCCGTAAATTGCCCCTTCTGGCAAAAAACCAATTATCATTTTAATTTTTCTATTTTAATTTTTTATTTTCTTCATTTTTTTATTTCATAGCGACAACCTCGACACGATCAATCAAAATCTGATCGCAGCACCTCACTGCTCAACCAACCGTCGCCCTACAAGCTCATCGCAGCCCTCATCATCACTCATCCTCCTTTTAAATCAACCAATCATAATAGTAATAAAGAATCATACCAATTAAATCACAATTAATCAATCATGGCATCCGACGAAATCATCTGGCAGATAATCTCCCACCAATTCTGCGCCTTCAAACTCACCACCCCCCTCAAAACCGCTACCTTCTGCCGCAACGAATATAACGTCACTGGTCTTTGTAACCGTCAATCATGTCCCCTCGCCAACTCCCGCTACGCCACCGTCCGCGCCGACCCTTCCAACGGCCGACTCTACCTCTACATGAAAACAGTCGAACGTGCCCACCTCCCCAATAAAACATGGGAACGCATCCTCCTCAGTGAAAACTACGTCAAAGCGCTAGAACAACTTGATGAGCGGTTGATATATTGGCCCAAATTCTTAGTTCACAAGTGCAAACAGCGTCTCACCCGGTTGGTGCAGGTCGCCATCAAGGCTAGGAGGGTAGAGAAGGAGGAGGCGTCAATGTTGGGTGAGAAAATGGTACCCGTTCGAGCGCCAAAGATCAGGCGTAGGGAGGCAACGAGGGAGAGGAAGGCGTTGGCTGCTGCTAGGTTGGAGAGACAGATCGAGAAGGAGTTGGTGGAGAGGTTAAGGAGTGGTGCTTATGGTGACAAGCCACTCAATGTGGAGGAAGGAGTGTGGAAGAAGGTTTTGAGAGCGTTGGAGAAGGACGGTGAAGCAGAACGAGACGAAGATTTCGATGGTGAAGCCGAGGAGGAGTATGAAGAAGAAGGGGAGAATGGAGAATTGGAGGATGGCATGGTGGAGTACGTTAGCGGAGATGAAGGAGAGAGTGATGTTGAAGATATGGAAGATTTCAACGATTGGCTGAAAGACGGCGGCCAAGAAGCGAGCGAAGAGGAAGAGGACGACGAGGAGGAAGAGGACGTCAGCGGCGCATCGGACTTTGAAGAGGAGGACGACGGTGAATTTGACGATGAGGACTCTGAGGGTGATAGCGAATCCGAGAGCGACGAATCCGAGAAACCACCAGTCAAGGTCGTCAAGCCGGTCAAACCGACAGCGAAAGATCTCAAGAGAAAGAGGTCAGAGGCCGATGTCAAGAGGAAAAACAAGAAACGTGAGATCCGTATTTTCTTTTCTACCAAAATATGGATGAATGCTAACAATGGTATGGATATTATAGACCAAACAATCGAAATCGAAGAGGAACACGAATATGTCAACAACAGAGCCTATGCATAATCCTCCAATCATCCGATATCCCCGCCTGGAGTGCTTCTTTTGTACGATATTTATATTTATATTGGATTGCCGCATTTTTCTAGCGATTCTAAAAATATACACTGTACCATATCATACTACCACCATTATTGTCGCCATCACGACTGTCACACGCGAGATTCGCATTACTAAAAGTTCTTTCCTAGATTTCTCTGCTGGTGTTAGTTTTGCAAGCCTGGGCTCAAAAGTTATATATTCCAATAGAGTTACTTCCATAATCTTGTAACTTCGTTTGCCGCATTACATTTATAATATTAATGCATCATTGTCGCGAACCTTCGTCAGAAACTTGACGAAAATCGTTCTAATAAGAAAATATTTTAAATGACCTACCTTTCACCGTCTCTCCTGCCTCTCGTAGTACAAACCTATAGCTTCTCAGTTTGAGGGACCAGGACGTCATCTGGTGCTGGGATGTATACAAAGCAGAACTGAGTCGGGCTAAAATGTTTCAAATTCCTACGATAGATCTTTCAAGTTAGGCGCGGCTGGTTTTACAAGACGAGAATGTACCAAGTTCAACTTTCTATTCTCCCTTTCTTCGTGATGTTATAATATCTTTATATATGATGGGTCTGGATTAGATACTTGGCCAATTTGCTGGTAAACAGACTTTGTAGACCATAAATTATATCTGCTAAAATTAAAAAGTCAGAATAACGCTCTATATATGTGAAATTAATGCCCGCTATCATCGTATATACTAGTTTTAGATTTAGAGTATCAGATATATAACAGAGAAAATAATAAATAGCAGAATTCAGATTGAGATTGATAAATAAAACCTTATTTTTTTATTTGATAATATTGCTCGAGTATCAAGAGGTGTAATTACAACAAATGCAGTCGGATGATAGTGCGGTGAATGAGTGCGTCATTTGAAGCGAGGAGCCACTTTGCCGTCGCAGCTGACTTACGTACTCCCTCCACACCACCGGAGCTCAGCTCAGCTCAGTCGACAGGCCTGATCAATCGCATCCGTCTGAGCCACCCGCCGTATGTTTGTATAAAGGCATAAAACTCGAATCAACGTCCTCTACGTTCAAAATATCTGTAAAATATATTGCCTGTACTTTTAATACTATAAACTTTTGCTCTTTTAAATCCAATCAAGTATATCAATAATCATCATCTCACTGTCGTGGTGGTGGAGTGCCCCGCGTGTTGCCCCGCCACACCCTTCATTGCATTCAAAGCAGCTCATCGCTCAACGGCAACCTCATCCGGCACAACTCTCGTTTACATCATCAGATATCGGTTGATACTGAGAGAATATATATTCTCTAGATATATATTCTCTAGCTTCAACTTAGAGACAACAGTAATAGACAAAATATAATAGACATGCCGGACGAATATACTCCCCCGGCCTCTCCGACGGCCTCCTTCTACGACCTCTCCGAGGACGATGAGGATTACAGCACAATCACTCACACCTCCACCGGGAGAGGCGTCAAGCTTCTATACACAAAATCCAAGGTATGTACCTTATTTCTAGCATTTATAGACATTCATGTTTAAATATCATAGTAATGGCTAATCTTTTTTATTGTATGATGTAATAGGTCTACGTCCACCCGACACCCTCCGCCAAAGACAACATCCCCGGCTTCATAGCCCTCATGCAACAAAAACCTCCCTCCTCATCAAACACAACTTCCTCCTCTACACCTAACCCTTCAAACCTTCTCCTCGCCTGGCTACCCGAATCAGCCATCGGCTCCGCCTACGACACCTACGTCAAAGTCGACCTCCTCGACACTTCCACGCCTCCCAAACAAACCTACCTCGTCCCCCCGCCACCAATCTCAACCGGCTCTTCCCCACTAGGATCCTACTCCTTCTCCATCCCTGTCTCGCAAATCTACTCTCTCCTCGTTCGCCCTCCGTCGCTAGGATGGTGGTGGGGTAGCATCGTAATAAACTCCCGCTCTGGCGATTCCTTCCCCGCTTTATTCTTCCACGATTCCGAGTGTGCCTCCACGATAGCCCAATCTCGCGCCCGAACGCAGAAGAATTTCGACCCCTTCGGCGAAAGTGGGGAGCTGTTTTGGGGTGGTGATGAGGTGTTGCGGTGGCTCAAACGCTTCGTGAAAGTGGAGCGCAGTCAGATCGAGAAGACGGTGTACCTCGTAGACCCCTCGAAGGACGACCTACTCTCATTCGGACAACGTCCTGTTATAGACTCCACTGCTGGAAAGGGTAAAGGAAGAGGGGAGGGTAGTTCGGATAATAATAAGATCGCGACGGCAGTGATGGATCCCTTCACCAAAGCTATCAAATCCGCACGGTGGACGTTATTGGAACAGTTTGCCAAGGTGACACAGTTTAGCAGACAGACTGCGAATAACTTTTTGGATAATCCGAATTTACCACCACAAGTTCGCAAGTTACTGAAGAATCCGGATGTGATCAGTTTACAGGATGATTTTGATTCTGCGAGACTATACTTGGCTCGTTGGGCGATGGGGATAGCGGAGCAGAGCGAGAAGGAGAGGGCGAAAATTGTGTGGAAGAGGGAGGATATGATGGAGATGGAAGATAGCGCTGTCGGTGAATTCGAGATTTTGGACGTGGAGGCGGGAAATATCGCTGGGAGTGGGGATAGGAGAAAAATAGTAGAGATGAAGGAATGGAATTCCTGGTGGAATAAGTCCACGGGAAGGTTAGAGATCACTGTTGACGAAGTCAAGGAGAGGATTTTCCACGGAGGATGTGATGCCGCCGTTAGGAAAGAGGCATGGTTGTTCCTGCTGGAGGTATACCCCTGGGATAGTTCGAAGGATGAACGAGCGGCTTTGATGAATAGTCGGAGGGACGAATACGTCAGATTAAAAGGTCAATGGTGGGATGATGTTTCGAGAAGAGAGGGGGAAGGCGAAGCTGGAGAGTACTGGAGAGATCAGAAGAATCGGATAGGTAGACATTCCCCATACTTTCGAATCCGATAATATAGATACTAATAACGAGAACGGATATTGCAGAAAAGGACGTGCATCGCACCGACCGTAATATTCCCATCTTTGCGGGAGAAGACACACCGCATCCCGACCCGGACTCGCAATACTCCACCATCGGCACGAACGTCCACCTCGAACAAATGAAGGACATGCTCCTAACATACAACGAGTATAACACCACATTGGGGTATGTGCAGGGTATGTCCGACCTGTTAGCACCAATTTACGCCGTCTTCCAAGACGACGCGGTAGCATTTTGGGCGTTCGTGGGCTTTATGGAACGCATGGAGCGGAACTTCCTGAGAGACCAAAGCGGGATGAGAGCCCAATTGGTAACGCTGGACCAATTGGTTCAACTTATGGATCCTGTGCTTTGGAAACATCTGGAAAAGGCGGAGAGTACCAATTTCTTCTTCTTTTTCAGAATGATATTGGTATGGTATAAGCGAGAGTTCGAATGGAATGATGTATTGCGGTTGTGGGAAGGGCTGTGGACAAATTATCTAAGCGGGCAGTTCCATTTGTTTGTTGCGCTGGCGATATTGGAGAGACATCGGGCTGTTATTATGGATCGTGAGTTTTCCCTTTCCTCCACTTTTCCCTCCACCCCTACATTTAACATTACAATTTATTTTGTGCTAATATGGTTGGTTTATTATAAGATTTACAACATTTCGACGAGGTATTGAAGTATATCAACGAGTTATCCGGAACGATAGAGTTGACCTCGACCCTTATTCGGGCTGAAGCTCTGTTTTATAAGTTCCAACGCACGATAGAGGCGAGTGACAGACGGCATGGGTTCCCTAGTCCTGGTACCACACGGCCGATGGTGCGGTTGACGCATCGTAGGACGGATAGCAGTGTTGCTACCACTTCTACTAGTGGTAGTACTGCTACAACCACAGGTGCTTCTACCTCGTCAACAACAACGGCGAATAAAGGGAAGGCGGTGGATAAGGGAGATGGACCGGAGATTACGGAACAGTTGAGAGGGTTGTTGGCTAGAGATTTTATAAGGGTTGAGAAGAAGGAAGGGGAGGAAGGAAAGGGGAAGACGCCAGCGAGAGAGTAGATTTTTAACCAAGACGTTCTGTAGAGGTTGTGTTTTGAGTGAGTGAGGATGGATATGGCAGTGTATAGCATGGGATATCATTGGACGGTCATTACGTTATTATTATGGTGCTATGGCGGGTTGGTTTTTGGTTTTTTTGGTCTTGAAATTTTAAAATCTGTCGTTACATTACATTGCATTATATTTCATATTGGTCGAGGCGTTTGCATGCGATTTTTGTATATTGGATGGATTGTCTGTTGTTTTGAAAAATTTTTTCTCTTGATGGTTGGTTGATAATTTGTGGGATTTGTGCATTTGTTGAAGTTATATTTCTTGTTTATTTCTGTAGATTTTGTAATTTTTATGCAGAGGTAGCTAGCTAGCTGTGGAGGTGATCAAAAGCAGTTTGAGGTTTGAATTTATACACATCTCCACCCTAGATTTCTCAAATCTTAAGTTCGAACGTTCATAAATAAGATAAAATAGGAGGTCGGTAATCTAATATATTCTATGCAAATACTCAAGTACTTAAGTAGTTATAAGAGACCGAATTATGACAAAATACCAGGCGGTGCACTTTGACTGATTCGATAATATATACGGTATCGAATTTTTGTCTCGTATACCAATCGGATTCCTCAATCTTGATAATATTGGATGCAACAAAAACAACACCTGCCATCTGGTGATGTATTCAACGTCTAGCTTCCTACGATAGATGCGCCAATAAACCTATTTTCATAAGATATCCTCCTTGTGATATATAGATACTTTGGTCTCTTAACAAATGCTCAAAATATATATACTATATACTATGTCAACGACGCCCATTCGCCTTCATACAATCCTTTAAATCAAGTTTTAACGTTTTACCCGAGCGTTGATTGGTCGATTCCTAGTATATGATCATGCAATGTACGGCACACCACGCTGGTCCTATAACTACACTCTTTATAGCGCTATATATCCCCCAATGAGCTCACGAGCCAAGTCTGGGAAACGCTACGTAACCCTGCGAGCTTGGTCACCGCGCGAATCCTGTCAGATTCGATTTCCCGATAAAAAATAAATAAAAAAAAAATTATTAACAAAATAAGATTCCCATAGGTCACGTACGGAGTCGAACCGTATTCTCCCACCTAGCGAGGGAGCGTGCTCCGATGCACCTCACGACCCTTTTTTTTTAATATTCCAAAATTTCGTAAAAGTTAGTGGGTATTTATATGGTATAGATTTGAATATAATATAATATCATTCGACTATAGCAGCTTCTAGCTAGTTGGATAAAAATTTACATTGGTTACTACAGGTCACGTACGGGATCGAACCGTATTCTCCCATCCAAACGAGAGCGTGCGCCGACCACACCTCAAGACCTTTAACTTTCTCTTATAATCTTCTTTTTAAAATTTGTGGAATGGAGTATATATACATACATATCTTTGGAAGTGCTTGAATTCGAATATACAGATTGGTCACCGCGTGCAGTTTATCTTCATCGGGATATAAAAGAGCGGATGGCATTGTAGAGGTTTGGGGGGTTTTGAGGATGATGTGAATGTATACCCCTCACTCAAGTTCGTACGAGAAGGATTGGCCTATAATGCACTGTTTGACATTTTTTAGGGGCTGTTATTTCCGAATATGAATAGAGGACTGACCGCGGGAATTAATCGAGTGTCCGTAATCGTATCACGGGGACATGGAGGGGCGTATACCTAGATAGTGTAAATAATTAAGATAAAATTTATGTTTGAGGACGTATACTCGATCATCACGATGAAGTCTACTTTTACAGAAGCCTACTTTTACAAATGCATATGATACCAAAATCAAAAACAGAAACAGAAATAGAAATAGAAACAGCAATCAAAAGATTTTGCAATCGGAGCAAAAGAAAAACCAAAAACCAAAAAATGGGATCGAAAACCAAAAATCAAAAACGCCGAAAGGAAGATGAAAAAACGCTGGAACTTTTGCTGCAAGAAAAAGAAGAAGCCGCTAGAAAACGAAAGCAAGAACGCAAATCGACAGAACAAAAAACAAAAAGAAAGCCAGAGAAGACAATATAATCAGTGACGTTCATAGAAATCCTATCCTAAACAAAGAGTTCGTTTTCATAATCGGAGTCTTGCTTGGGTAATCGGTAGATCTCCAACATGAAAAAGCTCGCGACGAAACGAATCAAACAAAACCCATATAAGGAAAACAATAAAATACAAGGAAAGACAAAAGAAAAGAGAGAAAGAGTCTCAAAAAAGAAAAAAAAAGGAAGAAAAAAGATGAATCAATAACCATCCGTTCACAAGACGAGAGGAGTAATATCGCAAACGCGAGACAATGGTTTGAGACCCCCAAAAATCTTGTGTTGGACGCTAGGAGGAACGGGAGTCTTGATGGGACGAATGTTCTCCTTGTTCCACTCACTGTAGGGGTAAAAATCATCATCATCGAAGATGCGGAAAGTTTGGCCAGGATTAGTGCAAGTTTGGCAAGTTGGGACAGGAGTAGTACAAGTTTGTTTCTGCTCGGCAGCTTCCAAGATGGCAGTTTGATCCTCATCGTTTCTGTGACCGAGAACAGTAATGTGGACGTTTGGGTCATTGTTGTTCCAGTCAAGTTTGAAGTGAGTACCGTTGGTGGCCATATCAACAAGAGAGTATGGTTCAGGAGTCTAAAATATTGACCAATCATTTTAGTCTATGTTGCGGAGTGGAAATTTAATGATAAACAGAGTAACTTACGGCGAGTGGGTCCTCATAACCAGATGGAACACGGCGTTTGAGACGGTATGGCATGATCTTGAAAGTAGGAGCATAGAAGTAATCCTGTCGTGTCCAAACAAAACAAAACAAAAAAAATCAAATCAACAAATATTCTTGTGAACATATCAGAAAGAAAGAGATTTAGTGGAAACGTACCCAAACAGCATCAGAGAGGCTATTTGCAATCTTGACTCCCTCATAGAAGGCAGGATCCTCAGGGTCAATGTCCTGTCCCTCGCGGGCAGCATTGAAGAGAACCCAATGCCAACGAGCAGGATTATTGACAAAGCGAGAGGCTCTGATAGCTTCATTGGCAGCCTGTTATCCCTTCTCGTTAATATCTACAGTTACGATAGAGAGAGGGAGAGAGAGGTAGAGAGAGAGAGAGCGTGTATAATCAATCTATTGTTTTTACGTGAAAAAAGATGGATACTAACCAAGAGAGTTTCCATGGAGTAAATCTTCTTCTGCTGGGGAATGAAGGCACGGTACATCTTCTCAAGTCCGGCGTCAGGAACCTTGCGGCCCCTGGTCTTTTGGAAACGCTCTGCTTTGAATGGCATTATAACAGATGATGGAAAGTTTTATAGTTTGATAGTTGAAGTTTGTGGGATGGTAAAGTTAAGGCTCTGTATCGATATCGTTGCTCGATTTCGAATATTTCTCTGAAAAGAAAGATGTTGTAAGAGAGATGGAATGTTTTCCTGAGACACAGTGTGAGCCCTTTTTATAGTCGCACTTTGAGATTGATTCCCTCTTTGTAGCTAGGGAGATGGATGATGAAGTTCGGTGAGAAGCCCTAATGTTGACGAACAGTCGGTGTTCCCCCCGGTATGTGGCGTTGGAGGGCATCGACGTCCCCGCAACGCAGTATCGAGCGATGCAACGTTTGCCCCGTGCGCCGGGTAACACAAACTTGTCGGGATCTTCTCATTACGGGCCTCACGCCCCCGCTCATGCATGGTAAGGAGGGGCATCGGTGCACTGTCGCTGTCGACATGTCTAGAGCTAGTTCATGCACTAGTTTACGATTCAAGCGAGCCCTCAAACTCCATCTACAGAGGTTAGACATATTTGGTTCCTCGAGGATACACGTACATGCGTGTCTATGGAAGACTTCGACACCCGTTCTAACCACAGATACAGTAAAGAATCTCTCGCCACGGGACGATTCTCCTCAGCAAACCAGGACAATGTAGCATACGGCAGCAGCCCCACCGCGCTGCAGGAGAATTCCTTGCGCGCTCAATGCAACCTCGAGCACTCTTCGGGCGATACCTCTGCTCTACCCAACATTGAGAATCTATCATTGAACCAACGACAAACCAATAAAGGTCAAGAACACTTCGATGCCTCCGACTATTATAGATTCAATTCTAGACAAGAAACATCAAATGCAAGTACAACGTCCACGAATAGAAACCACGAGCTTTGCAAGATATGCCGAACCTCAACCTGTGTCATGAACGGCGGCGGCTCCATCGAAGCCGAACGTCTCAAAACCACAATCGCAAAAATGAAAGCCGCTCGCTCGAAAGCTCAAATGTCAATCATAGGCATGGAATACATGGACCCCTACATCGAAGCCTATGACACCCAATGGAACCTTGACGTTTCTACCGTCAGAGCAAACTTCAAAAATAACTTTACTGTCACAGACGGCATTTTGTTTCCCCCGAACACCCAATTCTGGAGTCCCCTCAAACCATTCTGCTCGCTAGGAAAAACAGAGCTAGTCGCAATATTCATACACGAAGGTGCGGATGTGAATGCCGCTTCGGCACCGGGTGGCACACGAGCCTTATCGCAGGCGGTCACATGGCAAGGAAACGAAGATATAGTGGAAATGCTAATCGCCGCGGGTGCCGATGTCAACGCGGCGAATTCTCACGGTCTCACAGCTTTACATTTTGCTGTTGCAGCGGCAAACTTCAGAGTCGTCAAGATATTGATCACAGCTGGTGCAAATGTTGATGCTGAAGCTGATAATTTCAACGGAATACACGGTTTGCCTATTTTCCATCAGCTTCGGGAGAGTCAGATGGCGGCATATAACAAGATTATAAAGTTGCTTATCGAGTCTGGTGCCAATACGGACCTGCAAAGTAGTACATCGTGGACTCCGCTGCAGTATATCTGTATTTGTGGCTCTGCTGATCTGGCTCGACGTTTAATCGAACTAGGTGTACCGAAGGAGCCCTTGGATGCGCTGAGGAAGAAGGCTGGTGATAGATGGGCATTTAGCGGTTATTATAAATATTGGGAGAAAAGGTTACAAGAAGATATATAGGCATCCTGTACACATAGTAAATATTACCGTATTCATTGTGTGATCTTTGTTGAGAATAGGTTGCACTCTGTTGGGAACCTTGAATCATCAGAGTATCATTTATTGATTGTAGAAGAAACCGATAGCTTAATCAATCTGATCAATAGATTGATAGATACTTAAGTATCTATCTTATTTCAAGAAAACATGGAAGTTACCACGTTCCAACAATGGAATTTACAGATACTATTTGGTAGCTTGCCCATCATCCTTTGCGTCAAGCACAATGACCAGAGATTCAGACCTATAGGTGAATTTACGACAAGCTAGACAGAAGCTTCAAGAAGGAAAGGACACTAGGTCCTGCGTCTTCTCATTGAATTTGAAAGATAATTACATCTCAGAGCACTGAAGATCCGGAAACCTAAAGTACATAGTGATAAACTAAATCTTTCGATCCTCGCATACCTGAAAAAGAGGAAGAATTCTTTTCAGAAAATCTTTCTCATTATCAGAATGTAGGAATAAGGGAGGGGACCCCGCATGAAAGAAAAAAAGAAGAAGAACGAAAGCTTTCCCATTAACCAAGAAAGCAGTGTTAGTCCGAGCTGCAATTATAGTGAAGATGGAATCGATCACTTACCAAAGAACCCTTAATGAAATACAAAAAGAAAAAAATCCCGTTGATAACCCAGAGCTTAAAATTCGAAAATGATCATGATAAAAGAATAGTAATGAGAACCAAGTCTTAAATCCCCTCCAAACAATTAGCATAGATGTACATCTGAAAAACATCATCTTCAAAGCTAATGATCAACCGCAATCAACAATGTCAACTCACCTTGAAGAAACAATTCAGTCAATTCGAACAGGTCTCATCTCATCACCAGTCTTGATTGCGACACGCCCACCTTCGCCATAGTCGATAATACGCCAGATGCGGAAACGGATGCAGTCGTGACATGGGACATTGCGCTGCTTGAAGTACTCGTTGATACACTCTGGATTGGTGCACCCGTAGTCATGCCAAGTCTCCAATTCGCTATGTCCGCAGACGACAAAGTGGACATGGATGTTACACATCTTGATGAAATGTGTGGGAGTTGAGGGTTTTTAGTAGAAATTGATTAATTGAGGAGAGGAGTTGCAAAAGCAGATTTCCTGCGAGCAAATCTTGCTGGATCTTGGGGGATCGTTGCTAAATTTTATCAAATCAGCATGCTGCAGCAGCGAATGCCTCAAACCGATGAAAGGCGCCTGGTATCGTGGCTACGATGAAAGAATTGATATTCCTTCTTTCACTCCTGTGAATGCAGGATTGGCTTCGAGATGAACTCGGAGAACTTACCGGTTGGCGGATGCGTAAATCTTGAATGGTGATAGTAGGAATTGTAGGATGGTGGTTAGAAAGAGATCAGAAGGAGATGCGATGGTGGAGAGTCGAGGGCAATTCATAGACTGCAACACCCACCGACGCGGAGGACTTGAACGTTCTGACACGTCGACACTTACATTTGGGGGACAAAAGTTCAATATCGCTGGTCTCGAAGAGACCATTCACATTCTTCTGAGTTTAATGCACATTTGGCCTGCTTGGTCCGACTTTATTATATACACTATAACCAAAGTCAGCAATTCGGAGTCTCTTATCGTTAAGTATCGACTGTGTTAATATTTAGATCTGACTTACTTCTTCTACAAGTAGCTTTAGTTTATCCTCCAGCTCAGAGCTGATACCTTCATCTTGGATAAAAATGCAACCCTTCTTATCCGACTATCCGCCGGCATGTCCAACAAAATCATAAAACACGGTAGAAAAGGTCGAGGGGGAAAATATACCGGAGATGGATCGTAAACTTGACCCTAGATAACCGCTCTGGTTTCTAACGAAGAAAGGGCTGTCAATATAACCTCCCAACAGATTTTTATTGCAACAAACAACGATCATTGCCGCTGAGATGTCCAGGGATCTTTATTTCGTCAATATCCATCGCATCTAGAGCACCATGCTCAAGTGTATCCGGTTGAATATTCTCCTCCATCTCCATTAGTTCTCTCAATTGGTCAGGGACTTCAGTTTGCTCAAAATTTTCATTTTTCTGAGATTTTTCGACTTTTACTGGTTGCTGGATTCTTGGAACCTCCCCGGCTATAAAAGGGACACTATCTTGAGTGAAAGATATATCCTCAGCTTCGAGATTGGGCAATGAGAACCTTGGAATAAAAAAGAAACGAGCTTCGACGCCGTCACGCAAACCTACAACATTTTTAGAGTTAGTGGCCTTCTTATATCATCGAATTCACCAGAAACTTTTTTACTAACTATCGAAGATATCATCACGCAGACGACGGAAAGAATCCAGATGGTGTTTTCCATTTTTTGGAATTTTCAGCGTATCCAAAAAATCGTCCGGTCCGATCAATTTAAAGTTGGCTCCATCGGATTCGTTATCAGCATCATAGTTATGCCTGGGGCTTCTACGCTTGCCCGGAGACTTTTTACTGAACGGATGGGTTCCCTTTGAGATAGAAGCCGGATCCGTTCTGGACATCTTGCGTTTTCCTCGGACGCTGCCTTTCCCGGAATCCTCGACATCACTTATAGATCTCTTGCCCTCCGCTTCAAGAATGGATACCTGGATCGCTACCATTAGAAACAGCGCTGCAGACTTGTACGACATGAGTATAAGCTGGGATACCTCAAGTTGTTGTCGGTACTTCGAAGCTTGCTGCTGAGATACTTGGTATGCGACTGCGGCGTGCAATTCCAAGCCCTTTGCCTCTGCGAGCAAAGTAATGTGTTCGGCTAAGATACGGACCCATTTGTCGTGATGTTGAACATCATTGGCACAATAATAAATGAGAGTGGCCTTGATCTGGACCATGTCGCCCTTTAAAGTTTGGACGGAAGTTAGATCTGGTATTATAGTATCGATTGGACGGAATTGATACCCACCAGGAGTTTAGCTGCACGTTCTTCTTGCTCAGCTACCTTTTCTTGAGTCCAAGTCTCGCCAGTATACCAGTTTGACTCTCCGGTTTGAGGTTTCTTGGTATTTCCAGGAGAGGAGACTGGGGAAGAGAGAAGGGAGTCATCTGCAGCCTCAGCGCTAGCCGCATTTCCAGTAATGTAGGCATAATTTGAGGGACCGACCATGCCATCATTACTAAAGCTAGGATTCAGATGATTAAGAGATTCTGGAGTGGTAGCCGGGGCATTTTCAACCTTCCTTTTACAACGAGACCTGTTCCTGGGAGGCATATTGTTATTATGATATTATATATATATAAGAGCAGAGATAGTTATGAGAAAGATATGGAGGTAAGGAATTGCCTGAGGAAGGGAAAGGAGTGATGAGAAGCTTTAAATCTGAGATGGAGAAGCTTGGGCGGAACTAGAAGAAGGGATTGAAAGTTACTTCTAGCTCTGTTTATGGTGGAGGGGGCTACCTTAAACTCAACTCGCTCCTATAGCTTTGTTTACACCCAGCTTTCAAAGACGTTTCTTCAAACAGTAATAGAAGAAGGTCGTGTTGGGCGATGTTCTCACTTGAAGGAGATCACGATGCCAATCAGTCATTATGGTGAGGTTTATTCATACAATCTATGAGCTTGTGTACAAGGTTATATACAATTGGGTATTATTCACATGTATAGACGGCGGGGAAAGATCGATACACCGAGTTGTAAAGGCTTGAGATTAAAGAAAAGTTGATACCTCTAGCCGGTTGGGGTGAGACCGGTACTCCGAAGGTCAATGAGCTCCCCATTAGAATTGACAATTCCACGTAAGAGGTCTTTAACAATTTTCCCATTCCTCAAAGTTGTTTCAACAATACCCTCTAAAGCCAAGCGTTAGCCTCGAGCCTCGGTACTAAGGGTACTCGAATACAAAAGTACTCACCAGCATGATACGGCATAACTCTTCCATACCAAATTGCGACACCGTCAACCGGTTCCCGTATCTCACTCCCACCAAAGGCTTTCATTAGCCCAGCAAGAGGCGAGGAAGAAGCCACCGGTGCGCTATTTATGACTTTTGACAGATCATGATCGGCAGGCAGATGTATAATGATATTTCCAGCAAATTTATGTCCACCGATATGAGAAATCTCCCCAATGATAGCTTCGACTTTGGTTCCACCGGTTTGCTTGGAGAGAGTCTCCTCAAAGGCTTTAGCTATGGAGGGACCTAAGATACCACATCGTTCGTCGCGACTGCCGTGGGAGCAAGCCAATATCATCGGCTTTGTAATCTTTCTTGTAATAAAAGATGATCGATCTGGATGAGAGCTAGATGATGGGAGTAAAAAGGATTTTACAAAAAGCTTTAGTTCCTCTATCGTATTAGCCACCGAGGTAATCTCAATGCCTTCAGGAAATACTGATACTGTAGCTGAAGCGGGATCAGCATCCGGATTCGAAGGGAACGAAACATTCGACACCAAGATTGGATAGAAGGGCTAGTATTACCAGCATGTTAGTCATATGATAAAGTTTTCTTCTAGAAAAAAATTGTAAATTGAATATTTCATACATTAACAAACATGCCCCGTCCTGATGTCAAAGGTTTCAGGTTCGCAGCAATGGAACCTTCATCATTCTCGAGTCTTTTTGGCCAATTGATCGTGCCAGTATGGATCAAAACATGGCGATAATGACGAGTGATAACACCGGCAATGGGAGTTTTCTGATCGATATCCAAGTTGCTAATATCTGGGCTTTCGGAGCTTTCAGAACAAGGACATGTATTTATCCCAGGAATATTTGAGCTTGAGGAAAGGCACCGACGCTGAAATGCGTTGCGTGTTGGAGTTGACGATTTTGACGGCAAGTTGAGCCGAGGCGAACGACTGGTCGTTTCTAATATGCACCGTCTGCTGAACCGGTTGAGAGCACATTGGCGGCGAACTGTCGACTTCATGTCGTTTGATTTTCAGACTTTGTGATTGTCGACTCTTCAGAGGAGAAGATGTGTAAGTCTTGGAGCATCCAAGGAAGATATATCGATATATGAAGCTAGACGGTCGGCCCGATCTGATGAGTTCGGCCCGGCTCGGTGATATCTCGGGGTTAGGTTCGAACGAGCCGACTGCGCAGCTGCCCTCTTGTTCAGCTGGCCTCAAGTCTAGACATCAACCAACCTTGAATTCTGTAAGGAGTGCTATGAGCGGAACGATGTGATAAATCCATGCCTCCGTTTATATATATAAATTTACTAGTTAGACGGCAAAATTCTGGAGAATAACTCTGAGTACTTCTAGCAACACAATCGTACAAGGATGAAAGCTCTAATTGCCTACCAGAAGTGTGGGAAACCTTCGATGTGGAAAAAGAAGTTGTGGTGAGTAGAAGAATGCAAATGCGTCGATCAAAAACCTGACAAAGTCCCTAGATGTTGAAGGCGTATTACGAGGTTTGGCTTATCGAATATGAAGCACTAGCACGCTTCAATGTCGTTTATATACTGCATTTTATCAGGTGAGAACATTTCCGCGAGTAGTTAACTAGTTGTACTTTTTGGTTCAAGCAGATCCTGTACAAATTTAATTTTTGAGCATAGGGTGGTACGCATCAAGAGCTTAACGAAATACTCTCAGATGAGAATCGATTAATCTCCTGCGCAGCTGCTCTTGGACACATTCACAGACGAAAAGTGGTGTTACCCGATTATTCCACGTTAATTCTTGCTTTCTGAATGAAGCTCTAGATGGTGCCTCATTGTTCATTCAAGAAAAGAAGACCAAGCTTGGCGAAGAATATGCAAAGCCCCCAAATTTTCAAAAGTTGGAAGGAAGATTACGCTCAGAGCAATAGCAAAAAAGGGAGGAAATGCGCCAAAAAAGAAGGAAGTAATTATTCGCCAAAATAGAGAATTGAGAAATGTAATAACAAAAGGTGGCTGCGATGGCACGAAGGGTGGAGAATATAAGTATGATGAATCTTGCAAATTTTATGACCCAAAGTCAAGCTATGTACAGTGGCACCATAACGTAAGGATTCAGAACCTAAGATAGTGCTTTAGGTAGCGTGTAAGTGTGTGTATGGGCCAGGTTGGAACTAAATGACATGGATCTACAACCCCACGCTTGATTGAACATAGATGCATATAGTTAAAAAAAATACTATCTCTCAGCGCGTCCGATAACGTTTTTAAGACGAAATTGGTAACTCGCTACGGTAACCCCGGTCGTCGTGCTGTTTTGTTTAGTTTTGCGGTAGGGCAGTTATGTCGCCACAATCAGGTGCGGTATATTACGCTGGAGTACCGCTAGAAACTGCTTATGATTATATAATACAAATCTCATTCTATTTCTCGATGGGTAGCCTCGAGGCTACTCGACGGGTTCAGATGCACGAGATATATCTCGAGAGTCATGCCAACACATGTTGAGTTTGTTGGATTTTGAATTTGACCAATAGGAATTAATCCCCGTTTCCAGCCTCGCTACCTCATCCGCTATCGCCAGGTGCATGCAGGGAGGTTCTCGTTAGAGCGAGCCCCCGCATTCGGCGCCATCGCCTGGGTTTTTCAGTCTCGTTCCGGCTGAATGAATGGTTGTCGCGAATGAAAGCCGACGACGGTGCACTACCTCCAATTGCGTTGGGTAATGGCAACATCAAATATTAATTTGGTAATGGTCATAACAACAAAAGCTCGACTGTGTTTTAACCAGGCTAAAGTCCAGTCGAGTCACACAGCTTAAGGTCCTTCGCCCCCCTCATCTTGAGCTGTTCTCCCTTCTCCAAATCAGTCGATTGGCATCCTTACTAGCTGTACATTGTCTTTCTACTTTTTTGTTAACATAATCATCAGTGATCTCTTGAAATCGCCACCATGCTAGACCGTGCTTCCGTCGCGTACTTTGGAGCCGGGCCCTCCGCCCTTCCCACCTCCGTCCTGGAGACTGCCGCCGCTTCCCTGATCAATCACGGCAACTCGGGTCTCTCTCTGGTAGAGCAGTCCCATCGTTCGGCCCTCTCGTCCAAGATCCTCCAGGACGCTCGCGAAAGCTTTCTCAAGATTGTCAATGCTTCCTCCGAAACTCACAGCGTGCTGTTCATGGCCGGTGGCGGAACCCTGCAGTTTTCCGCTGTGGTGTACAACCTTTTCACGGCGTGGGCTTTGAAACACCCGGACTTAGCAGCGAATGGGCAACGCGGAACTTGCGAGTACCTCGTCACCGGAGGGTGGTCTTCCAAGGCCGCTGATGAAGCGAAGAGGCTTGTTGGAGAAGAGAATGTGAATATCGTTCTCGATTCTAGGAATTACCATCATGCCGGGGAGGCCAAGAAGTTTGGAAATATCCCTGATGCCGGGGAATGGAAGGGTAATTTGAAAGCTGGAAAGGATAGTGCGTTTGTGTACTTTTGCGATAATGAGACTGTCGATGGTGTAGAATTTCCAAAGGGAAGTCCGTTGGATGTTCTTGGAGAGGATCCGGATAGAATTGTCGTGGCCGACATGAGCTCGAATATTCTCAGCAGAACTTTCGATGCTTCCAAATTCGGTATCGTTTTTGTAAGAGCTGTTCTTTTATCTAAATGCTTCTTGAGACAAAGCTAACGGTACGTTGGTAAAAAGGCTGGTGCTCAGAAGAACATTGGCTCCGCCGGAGTCACCATTGTTCTCATCCGTAACGACATTCTCAATCTTCTGACCTCGGGTGGCTCGCTTCCACCAAAACTTTCCCCACAAATCCCGGTGACACCGGTGATGATGCACTATCCCACAATCTCCAAAGCCGGATCTCTCTACAACACTCTACCAATCTTTGATGTTTACATCGCTTCTCTCACGCTCGCCAAGCTTCTCCAAAGGGATGAATCTGGAAAGACCGCACTGCAACAACAGGAAGAGGAGAGCAATAACAAGGCGAAGACTTTGTACAGTGTTCTCGACAAGTTTGAAAATATCTACCATGTCGTCCCGGCGAAGAGTGTCAGGAGCAGGATGAACATTTGTTTCAGGATTAAAGCGCCGGGCGATGAGGCCAAATTCTTGAAGGGTGGTGAGGAGATTGGATTGCTAGGATTGAAAGGACATAGAAGCGTTGGAGGTATTAGAATCTCAAATTGTAAGTTCACTCTCTCATCTTTCGTCAAATCAAGTATCCTTCAGGGACAATACGCTAATAAGAACTTTTCATCCCAATAGATAATGCGGTAAGCGTGGAGAGTGCCAATAAACTGGCTACCTACCTTGAGGAATACGCAAAAGGTATTTGATTTTTTTATTTACTATTAGCAATGTACATATTTTACTTTCTGTTGAGCCACACCGATGGGTCTACCCTTTCTTTAAATATCTCTCATAATCCAATATAGACTTTTTCATGATTCCATAATAAGATCACTAACGGTGCACAAGCTACCATCCGAAACTCTAAGACTAGGGCTAAGTTGTAGTCAATGTTGCTATCAACAATCTTCTTGGAATATGCGAATGGCGAACTCTATTTGACTTTGTTCAAAGAAGGATGGTATATAGTGTCGATATATTTATCACTAGAATTTAGATAGTTACTTCTATGTAGGGTTACTATAGATTTTCTTATCTAGCATTATCGCCTTGATAGAAGACGATTACTATAAAATATAATAGAGCTATAGAATGAACTAAATCAAAAATAATAAGCATATCAAACGGCAAATGATATTTTCTGGTCGTCTATTGTATGATCGATCAACTGGAATTTTTGAAATCTTGACAGTCGACGCTGCAGTCACAGTTTAAAAAGATCGACGACGTCACTGGCTTCAAAGGGTGAAGGTTTTATTGGCCCAAGTTAAATCTGCAACACCAAACCGCGTTGGACGTCATGAAAATTTTACACCAAATTCTTGCATCTCGAAAGCTTCAAAAGCTTAGCCACTTCGATGCTGCAGCGGTCAATTCTCCGCTGCGATTCACATCTATACATTTCAGGATGTAAACCTATTACATTTCCAGGCTTCTTGCCTTCAAAAACTCTTAAACATACAATACCTAACCGTCCTTTCTCAACCACACTCCCATCTCCTCCCAAACCTCGACCATTCTATTCCTCCCCCTTCTTCGCTATCCCCACAGCCTTTCTACTCGGCTACATAACCTACACATACACCACCAAACCCACCTCACTCCCCATAAATCCTTACACTTTTACCCCATACACCATAACCTCCACCACACCCCTCTCTCCAACATCCTCCATCATAACCCTCCTTCCAAAACACTCCTCCCCTCCGCCTCCCCACTTCTGGTCCACCATTTCAGCCGCAGGACTCTGGTCAATTCAAATAAAACAACCTCAACTTCAAATACAACGGGAATACACACCCCTCCCGGATATCGCCACCCTAACCACCACGGCCACCAACAATGAAAACCCACCCCCGCAAGATCCTCAACAAGAAAACCGCTTGGATATCTTTATCCGCAGTGTGAACAACGGCGAATTATCAAACTATCTACTATCCCGAAAGACAGGTGATACAGTCGAACTACGCGGTCCAGTTATAACATATACTTGGACACCGGAACCAACACCAACACCAGCAGCAGCCACCACACAAGGGGTAAAAAGCGAGCATGTGAGAAACGTAGTCTTCATAGCCGGTGGCACGGGTATCTCCCCCGCGATCCAGCTCGCACACCACCTCCTCACACAACACCATAACGACGGTCAAAAACGACAGCTAACAATCCTCTTCGCATCTCGATCTTCGACTGAGATTGTCTTACCACACCTCAAGGCCCTCGAAAAGCTGAAGGAAGATAGCGGTGTTAAGATAAATGTCAAGTATTTTTACGACGATAAGGGAACATTTATCAACAAATCTGATGTCGAAGGCGCGGTTGGTGGCTTCATATCTGCGAATAAAGATGGTGGAAGTAACGGTGGTGGGAGGGACGTGATTATGGTTTCAGGACCGGAGGGCTTTGTGACGCATTTTGCAGGGAAGAAAGAGTGGAAGGATGGAATGGAAACGCAGGGCCGTTTGGGGGGTGTTGTGGGTGGGGTATTGAAGGGAAGGAAGCAGGGTGGGAAGATTGAGGTGATGAAGTTATAATATCTTCGTCATCTTAGCCGTGTATTTACGCTTTAGAGGCAAGGTTGTCAAGGCTAGTTGGATTTATACTAGAGTGGACTGTGTGTACGATATTAATATCATTCTTGTATCTTGAGAGATAAATACACGAGGATATTTTCAAAAAGAAATATTGGTTGATGCCAATTTACTCTGTGAGAAAGACAGGCTAGAATACACAAGGTGGTGGTTTTCTTCAAAAGCACAATTAACACTCCAAGCGAATGCAGACTTGTCCGTTTTTTTAATACCATAGCTATAGTCAAGAACCCAACCGAAAACGCCCAAATGCATGGAAACTGCTAACCTTATCAATCGAAAGAACTAAACTGACCGTGTCTATTGGGAGGGTTTGGTTTCGAGACCAAACTGACCGCAATTTCCACCCAATAAAAGAGCGTACCCAGGGAATCAATATCAATATTCAAATCAAAAGACCACAGCCATCTTCGCAAACGCCAACACTGCTGGCGACGGTGTAACAAACCACAGACCCGTCCGTGTAGAGCATAAATATCCTCCACCGCCCTCCTACATCGCTCGAAGATTGCAACCACTCCTTGCCTTCATCCATACCCTTCGTTGGATCCCTATCCTCCCATCCCTGTACAGGCGCCACGCAGATACCCGCTAGCGCAAAGGGAATATGGAGATCTTTCTCAGAGGGTATTATATGTTCTAAATGCAAAAAGTGGCGATGATCTCTCTTCTTCGATGTCCAACTGCTCTCATTGCCATTTGTTTTTTCAGTCTCGCTAACCTCTTCGGTCTTTGACGGATTTGTTCTCAACAGTCTAACCAACGCGACTCTGCCGTCTTGTCTTCCGACGACGTATAGCGACAGAGCGGGGATATAGGCGCTCATGTTCATACGTAGCGGAAACTGACTAGTCCGCGCGGCTACAGTGATACTATCCGGCGGGATCAAGTGTCTCAATGTTACGAGACTGACGATGTGTTCGTTTCGGAAGGGTGTTGCTTTCGGCGGATCTTGCATACCGAGAAGTTTGAGGTCAAATTCTTTCGAGTGAATGATGAATGACGGGGGCGGGTATTCCCAAGGCGGATCGTCATCCTCTTCTTCATCTGGCGTGAGTAAGGGTGTTCCATCTGTGGTGAGGCTAGGTGTATATGATGGAGATGCGGGGACGGGACCATATGCTGCAGTCTGCTGGTCTTCTGTGAAGGTCGGTGTCAACGGAGGACCATCCATCTCGTATGCGTCATCGATACTCTCAGAAGTATGTGGGAGAATAGCTTCCTCGAGAGCGGTGAAATTCATTTCAACCTCCTCATCAAATTCATCAGACATGTCAGCATCATCGTCTTGACCGTCTCCATCCTCCTCCGCTTCGTAGGTCTCATCATCGGAATCGTCCTCCAGTTCTTCGTCGGAATCACCACCGCCGTATAAAGTCATTTGGACATCGCTCGCCCAGTCGTCTTGAAAATCTTCCCCTTCCTCGTCTTCGTCCTCTCTTGCAGCGAAACTCAAAAGCCCTTGCCTGGCAGACTTTATACTGTCCACTCTCGCCTTTTCTACCACCCCTTCAAATTCCTCCCTTTCAACCCACAAAAAGTCTCTTTCGCTCACAAAACTCACCGTCCAACCCTGTCCACGATAGCTCGTTCTGGTCTCTGAACCTTTCAGCAAATCATAGCAAATGACATTTCCGACGATATCAGTAGTAACAAGCCACCTCCCCGCCGCATCCTCCTGTAGAAAACTGACTGATGGTAAATTCTGATAACTTGCCGCGAGAGTGATTGGATCTCCTGCACCCCTCGGCGGCCGATCTGGGTCTATAGCCTCATTGCCCATTTCGTAGACCGATACAAACGTCGTATTAGCCGAGATTGCGATCAGTCGTTTCGTTTTGTGCACCGCGAGCCCCCAAGCCGACTGCTTCACATCGAACCATATGTCCATGTTCCCTTCTCTCTGTACTAAATGCCTTGTATACCACAGCGTCACGTAGCCGTTATCGTTCGCGACGAGCAGGATTTCTTCGGTGCCGAGGTCGGCAATGATCATGTTGTTGATGGTGTGTGGAACCACATTGTTAATATAGCCGCGGCTGCGAAGATGGGATAGTTCTTCGGGGCCGTGGAGAGTCATGAAGGGATTAGAGACGCATTGTGTCGGATAAGATGGTTTGTAGACTTTGATTTTGGAGCTAGCGGCAATGAAGAGAAGGTTGTAGCGTTTGGAGCAAGCAACCTATTGAAGTATATTAGAATTTGAATCCTCATCTTGAAAGTATATTGGATATGTGGCAGTACAAGATTGTTGCGGTAAAGTTCGATCGCGTGATAGAGATGCGACTGTCAAAAGTTCAATATTAGCTACTGAAGTAACCTGGTAGATATATTGACAAGGAAACTTGAATTTAGTATCATACATCATCTACCAGCATCGTTGATATATTAGTCTTCTGCGGTTAACAACTAATAAAAATTGCCACTGAGTCGCTAAAATTCAATCGATTCTGCATACCATCTTCTAAATCATCGTAACCGGCCCCGGTTTTCACCTTTGAAGATCCAGCAAACTCTGCCCGAACTGGGTGGTAGGCAGAGTTGTCCTTTCGTGGTGGGTTCATTTTGTGTCTTGTGGCTTTCCAGGGCGAATGGTAGCCTTGCTGCTGCGCGCTTCCGGGGTGCGCCATGTGCAGATGAATGTGTGTGGAGCGGAACGATTTTGAGACTAAGCTATGGCATCAATTGACGATTCGGGGTCGGGAATGTGTTTATGCCGAGGATGGCGCGAAGAGCTAAGGCTCATGATGGTTGACTGTGAACTAGCTGGGAAGTTCCTTTGGGGATGGATGTTACAATTGGCGCATTAGCTCGATTGATTTGATGGAGCGGAGGGGATTTTGGTTTGGTTCAAAACTGCACGTGGGGATGTTTGGTGCGGCGCAACGGATAAAAGGAAAATGTGTTGTCCATGACGTTTGGATGTCGAGCACCTCAACGTCGACCCAGTTGAATTTTGAAATTTTTTCAACAGTTGATATAATCTAAGGGATCTCCATGGGGGGGATAATGTCCAACAATGACGAGGGTAGGAGAGGCAAATATATAGACCGACTGGGATTAGGAGAAGATGAAATATTATTGACAATATCTTATCGCATAATCAATCAATCAAATCAATCAAATCAATCAAATCAGCGGATCTGATAAAATTTTTGCTCATGGTGAGCTCACCGTCCAAGAATCTCACCGCCCCCCAGCCTGGTCAAATGCTAGATTATCTGGTCCACCAAAACTATAGGATCATCCTAGCTGGCTAATATTATAGAAACACTGGTCTTGGCCACGGATGCCTTGAGATATCCTAGACTATGGAGGTCAACGTATGGATCTCAATGCAATTAGCTCATCGTGTCACACCGTCCAAATGGCCAAACATGTACATGCATGTGCAGCATCCTTTCGCGATCGAGTTTCGAACGTTTCTCCACTCCGAGTTCGGAGGGGAAACCGTCAAATAGGGCTCTCGATAGCAACATTCCACGGACACAGGAATGTATATATGCATGCATATGCATATGATCATATCGATTACAATATGCATATATTAAGTATGAACCAGTTATATCAAGTACCTTAAAAAGCTGCCTTTTCGGTTCCGCTCCAACCCGCGCGCCGGCTTGACTAGAAACTCAAAAAAGAAACCAAAAACTTGTTCAAGCGGGACCAAACTGTCGAATACCACTTGCCTAAATAGTCGGGGTCTTTCTCAACCCAGGCAAAGAAAAAAATCTAATCAGATCCTGGAATCTCAGAGCAATTAATACAAGAAACCTTCTAATTACGAAAGATGACTTGCCATCAAAATTGACCAATTTGCCCAGGATACCTGCAGGTTACTTTTTTTTTTTTTTTTTAGTCAATTGAACGGCTTGAAATTTACGAAGGTTCGGCATACAGCAGGCTGGTTGCATATTGCATATGCACACTTCGCCGCCCTTTTCGCCCGCTTCTGCAGAACAACGGATCCCTCCCCACCGGCGAATTTCCCCGATAGTCTTTTCTTAATTACTAAGTATTAATGTATGAAGATGTCAAGGTTCAAATCTCTAGAAATCCTTCTAGTACCAAAACTGAGCATCAAAAAAACTCTTTCGGTTCGCCCAATATCTCAACGACAGGGCTACCCCATGATGTCGAGGAACAAGAGAAGAAAAAAAATTTTCTTCTCTTCTTCCTTAATGATCCTACCACCCCAAGCTCTTGTCTATTGCCAAATATGTACATGATACTCTCCCAAGACTCAATTGGCGAAAGCACGTGGGGTTGTAGTTATTCATCCGTTTCGGAAGCAGGTTTGCAAGGCCCGTTGTATGTATACTATATACTGTATGCCCATGAATTAAATCAAAAATACTCTTCTTTATCTGATCTCTTGATATACCCTTCTCTCTCGAACATTCTTTCGTTTCTTGCTACATTTGTGCTCCGTGTGTGTTTCATAGAAGGCAGCTCGATGGTCTGCTCCCGCGTCAACAATGGCTGATAATATTGACCAAATTCCAACCAAGGTGTCGTCGATAACAAAGTTTGGACGGTATTGCCGGCAACAGTACAATGTCGCATGCGAAAAGATAATACCGGACAGCGACTATTATAAGATATTTAAATTCTTAACGCGGGAGGAAGAATTGACCTTTGCAGGGAAATATCGAGATACAGCAGTGTTATGGGTAGCCATTTCGTTAGCGAGCTTGTCTGGGGTGCCGTTGCCGATTATTGGCGTTATATTCGGGTATGTCATTATTCTGCGATGGATATCTTGAATGCAAAATAATATCCAAAGATTTGATTCAGAGAGCTAATATTAATTTATGAGCTTTGTAGAAAAATTATCAATGAATTTCCACCCTCCGAAAGCAGCTTGCGGCTCAAGTTGGTTCAAATGATAGTCGTTGGTACGCCGCAACACACAGTTCTGATAAATACCACACTATTGTTGTTTCGACAGTGACTGACTATTGCATTGGCGATTAAATTTAGCTACGATTAATTTCTTTGCTATATGGGGGTATACTTACTGTTGGGGATATGTCGGAACAAAAATTAGTCAAAGCATACGGACCGCGGTTCTAGAAAAGACGCTGCATATGGATGTTGCATATCATGAGACGAGAAAAGTAGATGTTAGTACTAGTTTCCCCCATTTAAATTTGCATATTCACTTCGTATCCTTACTGAGAACTATCTTGGTTCTAGCTCGCTGGGTACCTCATGGTCGACGTTCAAACAATCCAGACGGGTACTGGAGAAAAAGTCGGCATTTTCATCCAATCCATATCCTATTTCTTCACCGCTATCCTCGTCGGGCTCATTCTCAACGCCAAATTTACTATAATTCTCATGGCGGTGGTTATTCCTTCGATTCTTTTGGTCACCATCATCTGCGAGCGGTTAAATAGACGGTTCACGAAACACCTCGCTGAAGCGAGCACTCAAGCCTCGGAAATGCTATCCGACGTTGTTCGAATGATTACGGTGATCCAATCCTTTGGACTTTCAGGTTTATTCCGAGAGAAGAATCGAAAAGTTTTAGAGTCTGGACGCTACTATGGCATCAGGAGGTCTTTCATCATAGCGGCAAGACTGGGGTTTCTTTTCTTCTTAGCGTATGTGAAAATGATTATTCCCATAGAATTCATTAAGAGTGGTACTAAAGATTCCGTAGATATGGCGTCAACTCGTTAGCATTCTGGTACGGCATTCGACAGGTTACATTAAAATCTACAGATGCAGGAACTATATACACCATAATATTCCTCATGCTCGACGCTTCTTTCATCATCAGCCAATTCGGGCCATTCTTACACACTTTCTCCCTGGCTTCTGCCTCTGGAAAACGTATTGATAGGTTGCTAAAGGATGCAAAAGAACACTCTGAATCTCCATCTCTATCCGATGAAACTCTTACTTTTGATTGGAGTAAAGCGTACGATATTGAACTCAAAAATCTCGAATTCGCATATCCCAGCCGAGATACTGTCAGCGTTCTCCAAAACATCAACCTCAAAATACCAGCCGGTTCGTTTACAGCCATAGTTGGGAAAAGCGGGAGCGGGAAGTCGTCGCTCACTTCCCTTCTACTCCGATTTTACAAACCTAGATCCGGAAATATTTTAATCAACGGTAGAGATATTTCGAGTTTACCAGTGAAACAGTACCGTGGTCATATATCCTTCGTAGAACAAGACCCAGTACTGTTCAGCGGGACTATCGGGGAGAATATACTACATGGACTTCCAGAAGCTTACAAGCTTTCGGAAATGCAGCAGATCGCGCTATGTAATGAAGCTGCTACACTCGCAAACGCAAAAGAGTTTATTGAAGCACAACCTAACGGGTACAACACGATTGTTGGTCCGGATGGAGCGAGTCAGTTATCTGGTGGGCAGGTGGCGAGGATTGCACTGGCTAGAGCTTTAGTTTCGAAGCCTAGATTATTAATTCTGGACGAAGTCACAGCTTCCTTGGTAAGCTTACTACCCAAAGTTAATCCATGTCTCCTGCTAACGTTTCTGTTAAGGACATTCATTCGGAAAACGTTGTTATGGAGGCAATCAAGCAACTTCATCAAGAAACTTCGATGACAATCGTCATGATCACACATCGACTATCGTCGGTAAAAAACGCTGATAATATCATCGTGATGTCGACGGGAGAGGTGGTGGAACAGGGAACCCACGAGAATCTAATACTTGTAGACGGACCATACAACCAATTGTTGATGATGCAGAAAAAGTCGAGTAATCTAAGCAGGGAGGCGAGTACGGAGAAGACTGCAATGCTGTCCGAAAAGGCTGAAATCGTGGCTGTAACAGCAGACAGTAGCAGCTCGATTGTGAAAAGAAAATCGATGTGTTTGGCGCGAAGTCCGAAAAAGATGCCACCATCAGTGAAAAGAACGATGGCGATGTGTCGGCCGGACCTCCCGATTATACTTGCAGGGATCCTATGTGAGTTCTCCACCAATTTTTGATCTAGATGGCAAATGACTTTTGCTAATTTGATGAAACTTAGCATCCGTACTCACAGGCAGTCTGGTGGTGGCTGAATCCGTTCTCTTTGGTTATATAATATCCTGCCTCCGCGGCGAAATCCCCGAACATGGCCCTCAAAACCCAAGCTTCTACTGTCTCATGTTCTTCGTCATCGGAATCGTCGCCCTTTTTGCATATGCATCCTCCGGCTTCTGTTTCGGTTTGGTATCCGAACGACTCGTTCAACGACTACGGGATCTGTGTT
The DNA here is from genome assembly GCA_012184315.1 of Arthrobotrys entomopaga. Taxonomy (NCBI): domain Eukaryota; kingdom Fungi; phylum Ascomycota; class Orbiliomycetes; order Orbiliales; family Orbiliaceae; genus Arthrobotrys; species Arthrobotrys entomopaga. Next base: position 44,870 of record LDDX01000272.1, read on the forward strand.
TCCAAAAGATAATGGAACAAGACCTCTCATTCTTCGCAGATCCCGAACACTCGGAAACTGCATTGGTGGCAAGCATTCAGTCCGATACTGCAGCGCTTACCTCCCTCTCCGGCGTTATGATTGGTACAATCGTTTCAGTCACAACGACTCTAGTGGGCGGTATCGTCGTCGCCCACATCGTTGCATGGAAAATCGCAGTTGTCCTCTTGCCCGCACTACCTGTTATCGTTCTGGCAGGGTACCTCCGTCTCAGGGTTCTAATGAAAGCCCAAGTGAAACAAGAAACAACATATGTAAAAGCGGCGAGTATGGCAACCGAAGCCACGAATGCGATTCGGACGGTTGCGAGTTTAGTCCGAGAAGATGGAGTGATGCGAGAATACAAAGCGGAACTATTGAAAGCAGAAAAGGGGCATACGAAGTTTATTTTACAGGGGAGTGCAATAATGGCGTTAGCTCTATCGATTGGGTTCTTTGTTTATGCTTTGGCGTATTGGTGGGGCTCCAAGCAGGTTCGGTCTGGAGAGTACTCTATTGTTGAGTTCTTTATCGTGTTACCAGCCCTGCTATTCTCCGCACAGACGGCTGGGCAAGTCTTTTCGTTGGCGCCGGAGTTTACAAAGGCCGCAGCGGCGTCTAGGAGGATATTCCAGTTGTTGGATATTCAACCGATTATTTCAGCAAGCTCGGATGCTTCTGATCCGGACATACGAAGGGACGAGAAGGAAGTCTCGATGACAGAGAGGAATTTGAAGGGTAGCATCGAGTTCAAGCATGTGACGTTTAGTTACCCTACCAGACCGGATGCCATGGTAATCCGTGATATCTCGCTCTCTATCCGTCCGGGCGAATTCGTTGCTATAGTCGGTGATTCTGGCTCCGGGAAATCGTCCTTACTTTCATTAATCCAGAGATTTTACGACCCTACATCTGGCAGCATCCTAGTCGACAATGAAGATATCTCCACGCTAGCAATCTCAAAACACAGAAATCGAATATCAATCCTGTCTCAAGATTTGACGCTGTTCTCTGAGAGCGTTTTCTTCAACATCGCAATCGGAGCCGGGCAAAATATATCAAAAGTCACAAGAGATATGGTGGAGACAGTGTGCAAAAGGGTGGGTATGCACGATTTCATCATGTCTCTAACTGAAGGATACGAGACACATTGTGGCCGCAACGGGTCTTGTTTTTCGGGAGGTCAGATTCAACGGATAGCTCTAGCGAGGGCACTGATTAGAAACCCTGAGATATTGATACTTGACGAACCGACGAGCGCCTTGGATGTTTATAACGAAGGAACGGTGATGAAAGCTATACTTGAGAGTTCTAGCGGAGGGCTAGAGTTGGGGAGAACTGTAGTAATGGTCGCACATAGATTGGGGACTGTGATTGGAGCCGACAGGATTGTGGTTTTGAGGAAGGGAAGGATTGTGGAAATGGGGAATCATGAAGAGTTGATGGAAGCTGGTGGGGTTTATGCTGGAATGGCGATACAACAAGGGCTTTCATGAGTGATCGAAATTTACTTGTAAGAATAATCTCATAGAGTACTTGTAGCCTTAATTGCTAAATTTTAAGATTTTGATCAGCTGGGCCCTAGGTTTCCTCAGCTTCACGGTTCTCGAGGATACGGTCTGGATATCCCATACCCTCTCGATGCGTTGCGTGTTGTAATCCTGGCCTATTGCAGATATCCGCCACACGCTGCGCCACACTATATGTCGCAAAGAAGGCCAGGCATTTTAGGTTGTTGATTTTATTTTTGGGAATGTTTTTATGTAAATATAATATAAGAAGAGCCTTTTTCTTTTAATAGTATATACTTGTGATAAAAATTTAAAAAATATATATAAATACTAATATTTGGATCTATTTTCTGCTAGCTTGTTTTGTTTTTACATTTTGGTCTAGCTAGTTCATGCAATCTCGCAGGTTTCAAGAATTAACGTGTAACAAGAACATCACAAACAACAAACAACAGACGACTGCCAAAAGGAATGTCAACATCCCTCGCGCCCATTTCACGACCATGACGAACCCCGTATAATAATATCCAAGCATCAATGATACCATGATATCATCCACGCGTAACGACCATGACGATTCTTTGGAAGGGCCAAATCGCCCTGCCGGACGGTTTACCTCAAACTACACTCGAAAGTACGTCCTCACGAGATGCGCCTCCTGTCTGTTTTGCGCCACAATCATACTGACAATACCACCAACCAGGCGTTGAACTCCTCTCGAGAAACCCGGCTACCCTTAAATATTTCAATTCGAAAACCGACTCGAAGAACCAACTGTTTAGCGGTGCCCAGCTGCGTCTGCAAACTGTCGTCGACGCCGGCAAAGTCCCGTTATGGCTGGCGTGCGGGCCTTGTCTGGATGTCCAGACCGAAAGCGAGGCTACGGCCAACTTTTTGGCAAGCGTATTCACCCATCAGACCAGTCGGTCTCATTCGGCGGACCCAGAAGAAGGCGAAGATGGCCAGAGGTCGGACGAAAACGAAGCATCTACCGCGTTTACGGAGTACAAGCCTACTCAAAAAGCCTTGGTCATAAGAGTCATCTACGAGAACCCGCCGGAGGAAACAGAAAAACCCAACGTAACAGAACTAGTTCTCTACGGCACATTATCTGCGTCAACTCCAACCCCGGAGGTACCCACGACAAATGGCGACTCACAGCAGGAGTCCCTACCGGCACCTTCGCTCTCAGTCTACGCCCTCCCGCTATCCTCACGTCTAGCGAAAGAAAAGAAACTCCACGCAGGCGTTAAATTGGAGCCCTTGGAACCGGGCAAAGCTAGATTCCTAGCCCCTATAATCGGTCGGAAACGTAAAGCCGACGCACTGTTCGAAGAATACGACAAGAAACAAGCCTACTACGCCACTTTACCACCGGGTTTACGCCGCTCCTGGCATCAGAGAAGCAATAGCATCGGATCTCTGAAAGAAGAATACGGAGCGCCGCCGCCGATATCATCCGTCAATGGCGATTTACAGAAAGGATTGCTATCACGTTCGATCGGACCCGGTGTCACAAACGAATTCAGAAGAACGATCAGCGATGATCCCAGATTACGAAGGGAAAAGAGTCAATCAGTTCTAACGGCGCGGTTCAGGGAAGTGGCCGACAAGAATGGACAGTCGGATATGTTACGGCGGGAGTCATCCGTCAAACCTCTCGTGCGGGCGGGTAGCGACATTGGCATGTTACGGAGGTCGGATTCTTTCAACGTATCACGAACGAGGAACTACACTCCGGATATAAAATCCGAATTTGGCGCCAGCGTATCGAGTATCACTGGTGCAGCTACGATAGCCGCAACAAACAAGTTTGCGGAAAAGAATAAATCTACAGCGCAAAAGTTGATATTGGCGTCAATGCGCCTATATGGGTTCACGCGGGCGCGTCCAGGGGAATTAAAGATCGAGAGCGACGAAGAGGAATACAAGACTGTTTTCCACACGACATTACGCTCACTTGTCGTGTCGTTGAGAAAGTCGTGGAATACGGAGGTGGTGAGCGTTACACGGCTGAAAGAAACTACGGAGTACCTTATGAAGGCATTCGTGGGTGGTAGCGGGTTGGTTCAGGGGAGCAGCGATAAGGAAGAGGAGGTGGAAGAGGAGGATAATCCCTTTAGGAAGAGTACAATTGGGAGGAAGGGGTTCGGGAGGAGAAGTGTGATATTGGGGAGGGACGATACAACGCTTATCGGAGAAGATAGCTTTTTGGGTGATAGCCAGGTTGATTTTGATGCTAGCCAGGTTATCAGCTTTGATGATTGATCATTTGCGACGGCGTCGGCGTCTTGATTTTGTACCCTTTTGGAGCATATTAGCGAGATGGTGCCACGATATGGAAAGGTGCATAGTTTTGCTATTAAAGTAATGTAACCCTTTTGCTTTATTCATAGCGTCTGAAAGTGTTTCCACTTCCGCATTTTTTGGAAGATCTAACAAGATGTAATTTTCTTTGATACTCTTGTTTTCCTTTTCCTTTCTAAGCTACTCGATGTTTGATTTCAAAGTATTCTAGCTACTGACCAGCAGAGCATAGATTTCAAAAAAGTAAATTTAAAACGACTGATCTAATACAAACGGTCGCACCATAAATATACAAATATACTATACAAATATACAAATATACCACAGCCCCTCACTATAGTACTAATTAATACAAATTTACATTGGCGAATCACAATAATGTTAATACTCCTTCAACATATCAGGTCCGCAAAAGGTAAAGACCTGATCTTCAACTTCGGATCGTCGTCCTCTGTCTTTCTCGTTTTGAGCATGCGAACAGGTGCTGCCCAGAAAGATGCGTGAAGGTTAGTTTTAAGCTCATACTATTCATGTGGAGCAGCAATATATGTGAAGAGGTAAGTGCTATATTTTATTATTCAATTTATACTGCTATCTTATGTCACCCGAGGCTGCACTTAAAACAGGCTAAATTATACTCGCATATTGCATACCCAAGGATTTAGTAGTCGTCCGAAGGTGTCGCATGATGCACCTATCGAGATCCTAAGGATCTGTCCTTGGCCTTGTCTCGCAAACCAGACTACCAACGCCCTTGGCCCTTTTTTCAGCTGGATTAGTTTGTAGAATCACATATGCATATTTTAGAAAAAAGTTTACACAATAGCGGGGCCCGTCCAGGCCCGCATCGCAGTCTAGCATAAAGTGTAAAATGTCCCTGATGAAGTACTCGAAGTACACCTGACCATTGCCTTTATAATTTAAACAGAAACTTCCGACAACCTTTCAAGATGCTTAACTTCCATAACTATTTTAGGACGCAAGAGGCGCATTTACACAGACAGAATGCCATCAACAAACCCTGAATACGCGGGCTTCTTCTGGTAATTTTCATCCCACAATAACGGATGAAGCCCTGTGAGAGGCGATTCTCTATCTGAAACACCCCCTATAGTGCGTCCCCCAAAATGTTAGCAACTCAAGACACTTTTAAGTGAATTCTTCTTAAACCTTCTTCATGAAAAGCAGAAACATACACATTGTGATCCCCGCGCAAGCAGAAGTACGCATGCAAGCACTAACAATGGTCTTATAATCGGCACTCTGTTGTGCCAGCACCGCAGCGCTAGCCGTCCCCGAACTGGGTGTGGCTATATCTAGTTGTGTGATATGTATCTCACAACCTGTGGTAGATAATTGTTGCAGGGTGCTTTCAAAATATGGAATGCCGCCGAAGCCGACCTGTGTGTGGGTCTCCGTACCGATACAGTCGATGGGTACATTGCGAGATTTCAAATCTTTAACGAGATTCACGAATGCGTTAAGTTTCACACCAGGATAATCAATATAATTTCTATTTAGAAGAGGTGTTAGCCTTCAAGATACATATCCAATGAAAATATACCAGTATTGAGCCCACATACTCGTTCAAGCAAAGTCTCACGTTGGGATCTGCCGCCTTCGCTGCACGGAAGGCAACATCCAAGAATGTAAAATCCCCAAACACTTGCGAAAATACCGTCGGTTTAATACCACCAGTGTCCGAGAGAACTTCAGTCGCAATATCCCACGAATAAACATAACCCTTATACCTTGACACCAGAGCAGTGATATGATTTTGTATCACAGATGTTAAAACGGATCTATTGGTGATACTTTGGACCCACGCTGGAAGCTTATTATGCCAGAGAAGAGGGAATCCTCTGACTTTTTGGCCATTCTGAAGCGCGAAAGTCATGAACTGGTCTGATTGTGTAAAATAGAAGCTGCTCTGTAAAGGTTCAACAATCTCCCAGGACATCACATTGGGAGGAGTGAGAAAGCCGCTTTCTGTGTGAATGATGGAAAGAACGTTAGAAGATGCCATTTGGGACCCGTCGACAGCAAACCCGACATAAAGTTTGCCTCTACTTTTCATGAGGGTGTTAAGAGGCGGGTACTGAGTTGTAACCCCGCGGGTCGTCGTCGCCGTCGTCGTCGCCTGGGTAGTCAAAGGAGTATTTGTTATAGTACTTGTAACTGTTACCGTCGGGGTGGTCATTGAGCCCATACTGGTAGTCGTTGGGCATACCACATATGTACTGGTCACACACAGCAACGACGTACTGGTCGAGCAGAATAGAGTAGTCGGCCAACAGGCCGCATAGTAAGAGTTTTGGGTTGTACATGTGATGTCGGGAGGGCAGAGAGTTGGGCCTGTATATCCTATTCCGCCACCTAATATTGGAATTTTTTAGGGCGAACCAAGAACAATAAAGTGCGATAATTCAGCTTACATTGTCCCCAGGTGCTTTGAACACCTGTCTGGGCAGAAACCAGTGCTGGCGCTGCTACTGCGAGAAGTATGATTGTCTTCATCCTAGTTGAGTTCCGATATATGACTGTTTTTAAATATTTCCCACAGCTTGTTAGCGAGATAAAATACAAAATCTCAAAGATAAAGGTCTTAGGTGATCTAGAAGCGTACTTTATATCTAAGCTTTGTAGCCTCGCTGTAGAGTAAGCATATCTCTCTCCCCTGGTTCTATAGAAAATCCATCCCTTACTTTATCCCTTTTTTTAACTGCAGTGTTATGATCGGCTATATTTGAGATCCAACCAGTGAAGAGGACGAGCAAGGCTTCGGAAAGGACATATATGTATGGTGAAGCCCGAAAATCATTAGTTGTTTCTTATCAACCCATGGCTAAATTTCCACGGGCAGCCAATCCGGGACGACGGGGTAATTCCAAATAATTACAAGGGATGTCGAATATATACCAACGAGCCTCTATAGATTTCGTTACCGAAATCCTCCCAGGAACGTCAGGCCACGATAATATCGCATTCACAGCGTCTGATAGCTAAGTGCCATATTCATCCAATAGAACAGCCAGTTCAATACGTATGCTGCCCATATACGAAAATACCAGTTGATACTAGTCGATTAAACCAATATCATATTATAATAAATATTATATATCACACGGGTTAGTCGCAAGAGATCACTATAAAAACTGTGAAGAGTTCATTATATATAGTACCCCACTATAATCCGAGGTCTGTGATATACGCATCCAATTCTACAGTCAATTCCATCGTGATATCGCCGACTGCGAGAAACCCTGAATAACATGCATGTATTATGCACAAAATTCTAATTAGCCTGCTCGAAGTCGCACCAGAAAGTACTCGTTACTATAGCCACACCAAGTCTGCGTCCATCAGGTTACTTAACCCATCAAGAAGGCATCTCAGCCAAGAATATTCATGGATGATGCGGGGAAATAATTAATATATTTCTTGGAAAATCAATAAGGCGGCTTTTATCTTCTCAGCCTATAGATTGGTAATGTGAGTCTATACCCTAGGTAAAGCCATACTCTTGGCGATAAGCTCATTCTGCGGTTGTATGATATATATGTCGATGTTCCTTCAAACTGCTGAGGGATATTATCCCGTCGGACCGAATAGGGCTTGGAAGCCATAATACCACACTGAGCTTTTGTGTTGCGCGAGGCATCATGAATCAATGGTATATGATCATGGCCATGGCCATGGTTAACCAAGAAAATCGTACATATTTTGTGCGAGGATGTCAGGCAAACGAGTATAGAACAAAACTTGCTGAGATGGGCTGGGCCTCGGGATGCGATATTTCTAGATATAGATATAACTTCTCTGAATAATACTATACTTCTGCGTATATATACTAAATATCAATCATTAAGTCACATACAATTGTACGATAAAATTTATATAAAAACACTACTTTTTCTTTGAAAGGCCGTTAGCAAATGATATCCAATACTTATCACCATAGAGCAAACTTCACTCGATCACATGAACTTTTCGATGCAGTGCAGGGAACAATATCGCATTATAGAGTGCATGCTAGTCTGTTAGATATTATAGTCTTGGCACGCTTAACTCTTAACCCAGAAACTACAGGAGCGACATCGAAGATCTAACCAGTTACTCAAAGCAGATTAGACTCAACTTAGCCGAATATTGGCGAATTTGTGACCCTTTGCGTGTTGTCTCAATCGCTAGCTTAGCGAGAGTTTGATAGACTCGAACATGAGTATCGATATATTGACTCGTGCACTTTATAAATTTGGATATACCATTCCCAGCGTTTGCAGATCCGTTGAGTGCTACTTGTATGTCCTGCAGATATCTAAGTGAGGCAAGATGTCAAAATATTCAAAATCAAGGACTAGAATCGGTCTTGTAGCTAGGATGATCTTCCAGACTGTGTTTCATGCATGTGAACAAGAAATTAGTCGAAATTCTTTTTAATAAATGAATGAAACTTCATCGAGGGGTACCTGGGTAAACATCGATGCATCGCCAAGATAAATAGCCATTCTCCTGCCCTTTTCCTGTTCTTGGAGCGCGAGCTCGGAAGATGCATGTAGCATCTAAAACGCAAAATGAAAAATATTTTTATCTCAACCCATATTGATATATTGAATGTCACCTTACTTTTCGCACCTACCCGCGCCGATAGAACGTCTTATAAATAGAGATATCAGTGGACATTTAATATTTATCGAAACTTTTCAAGTATATCGCTCACCAGCTACCAAAATATAAATACAATTATTCAAAAAAGTCCATCGATCATCAGCTCCGCCAGTCCCTCCAGACAGTCCTTGAAATATTTGGTCCTATTCCCCCAGTAAGATTCCCCATGCCACAGCATTGTCTCGCGCCACAGCAGATATATACATTAGGAAACCCACATTCATTCATAGATATATCGATACTAAAACGCTTCACGAAACCTATAGGAATGTTTTTTTCAATCACAAAACTTTTTATATTCGTCGTTGCTATTTCGGCTGTGGCAGGGTCACCAATCTCAGCAGAAAGTCAACCAAGCAAGGAATTGGAAGGGACAAACAGTGTTAAGATAGTAAGATGCAGCAACTTCTTTGATGCAGGATCATGCCAGTCGTGCGGCTGTTGGTGGGCCGGTATATGCTATGGCTTTTCTCGTTGTTAGATTATTCGAAACTTTCATATATAAAAGCCGAATAATTTTGACCGGTCGTGATGGGTTGCATCGAGTCCAGGTTCTAGACTGTCAGAGACTGACCGCCCTGTGTCTCAAATCGTCGATGCTAAGATATTGGCATGTCTTGAAGATTCCGAAAGAAGAAAAAGTCATAATTTTAGACCGGATTTAAAGCATCAACCTTGCAAAGACGGGATTGGCAGACGCCAACCTTCCAACACTTTGATGTCATTAGTTCCGCTAGAGCATTTTTTTTAATTGTTTAAGAAACCCTGAGAAAACAAATGTATGTTATGAAAGTAGTAAATTGATATTGTGAATTAGGATACAATCCCCTCGTGCTCTCATACATATTGCTATGGATATCACCTTCTGTTGCATTGCCAGACTAAGCTATGGTGTTTCACTTGTATTTGTTCTCTATATATTGATTTCTGCATATATACATATCCTGAACGCAACTCTAGATCTTTCGAGTTCTCAAACCAGCCCCCCTTTCTAACTCATACAGCACAAGTAGCGGGCCCTGGTGTGGCATATGCTGTCTTCACAACACTCTCCAGCGTGAAAACCGACGAGGTTTGTGGATATGTTACAGTGACTGTGGTAAGAGTCGTCGTCGACTTCCCGACGGTCTCCTTCGACGTTATAGTTTTGGGGATAAGGCTTGTCACCGTGGTGGTCCCCTTGGTGGTAGTGACGACGATGTAGTCGTAGAGAATGCTATAGGTGGATGTCACCGCATCGGATATTATTTTCGTGCAAGTGAGAGTGTAGCATGGATCGGGGGTTCCAGGAACCGTAGTGGTTACGGTGAAGACTCCGTAAGGGTCCGTAGTTATTGTAGCAACAACAGGCCATTCGTATGCCGTCGTAGCTAAAAAAGAATATAGACTTAGCATCGCACTTAAACTAGAATTCTAAAAGTTTGAAGAGCAAAACCGAAGATACTTACTTGGGACAGTGACTACAGCTACACTGACGGTTTTCGTTTTCGTTATAGTTTGGGTATAAACCTCCGTCGCGGTTTTCTTGCGTTGACTATAAACCGTTGCCGTTATGGCTTCGGTCGAAGTGCTCAGGCCAGTGAGAATGACGGCCGAAGGAGAGTAGACGGTCGTCGTGGTCACAGTCGGGCCTGAGCACTGTCGCTTATCCAAATCGTTTGCATTAGCGAGTTCGAGAGGACTCGCTACTGTACAAGCCGTAAGCAAGAATGCTACCAAAAAGGTCTTGCAACCAATCATGATGAATTAATTGGAGGCCTCCGTCGATTAAGATGATGAAATATTTCTATAGTATATTTGAAAAAAAAGACTTCAAACTATCGATATTTATATCCAATCAATCTAGATACTTAAAATTTGGATCTTACTTTAAAGTGACAATTATTTCCATCTTTTATATCTAAACGTAAACCGATGTTATGGCTTCTGCGTCAATACATGCACATGTGCATGTTGTCGAGCGAACAGCGGTACATGTACAGCTGCAAACTCGAAGTTAGAATCGGGCCCGATTAAGGACGACCGTCCCGTCATTCCGCGGACCGGTATCCCAAGCTACTTAGCCTAGCTATCATGAGACCCGATTACTGATATTTCAAAACTGGGAAATCGATCTCGTCGATATCTATATAGCTATATAGTTCATAGTGTTTCGGGGCCTAGTACGGATACGTATACCCAGACGGCCTAAACCGTACATAATGAATACATGGACGGAAGCATTGGTATACGAACTGATAATGTTTTTGGTGGTCAGATTACAGCCGTAAGGGCCAGGTCGGGCCCTTGCATCAATGCAGCATGAGGCAATTATTTAGACTTCTTAAAATGCAACTTCATCTATTCAACAGGACCCGCTCTAGCTTCAAACCCTCCACCATTGGCTCGAGCTAGCTCGCTTTAGGGATCGGAAAATCGGATACGAAAACTCGAAAAGAGCTTCGGGCGTCACCGACGAACTAGATGAATATATAAAAATAAGGTTAATTTAGACTAAACTCCACATCCTCGTTTATAATAGCCTCGCGTATCGACGTAAAAGCGGGGCATTTATTTTATTCTTGGTTTCTTTTTCTTGTTCTAAAATCGCGACCTGGTGGATACGCGAAACTACTATAGTTGACTGCCCGTAGAAGTTTTCATGCGCCTCTCAAATACATAGGATGTATGGTCCTGAATTCAAACCCGATTTTTGATTTATAATAAATTTAACACTCGTTCCAAGCACTTGATGAAGGCCAGCTTGAGAGCATCTCATACATATCCATCTTGCCTTCCTTCAAGGCTTTAGCCGCTGGAGTGTTTACCCCAAACCTCTCGAGATCAGGCTTAGCTCCACCTCGCAAAAGAAGCTCGATAAAATCCTTCCTACCCATCGCTACGGCACAATGTAGTGGCGATGTTTGGTCAAGATCATGCGCTCGAGTGCCCCGTCCATTCAATTCGGCACCTCTCTCAATGAGGAGTTTGATCATAGCAATCCGGTCCCCAGCTTCTTTTGAGCACATCGCATGAAATATTGCTCTTGGATGAATTTCAGCCCCGTACAGTAGTAAAACCTCCATCCTGAAAGTCGACTCATACAGCGCCGCGATAGTCGTTGGGGTGTCTGACAGGGGTTGTTTCGCATTGGGGTCTGCGCCATGCTCTAAAAACCAAGGTAATAGTTGCTCGTAGCAAGTCGCAGCACTAAAATTTAAAGCAGTTAATCCAGTACTAGTCCCTGCAACCCATTTTGTGTATGTACATGTACAAACCAAAGAACAGTTTCCCCACCCATCCGGGTATCGATATCCCAGCCGTGGTTGAGAAACTCTTGGAAGACTTCCGTTTTGCAATTTTTCAATGCTGCCAAGATGCACATATTTGTGATGTAACGTTTCGCCCGAGTAGCATTCTGACAATTTCAACGTTGCCAATCTTGCAAGCTACGTATAAAAGCGTTTTCTTCTCATCATCTCGGAGTGGGCTGGCATCCAAAATCTCCACCAGGCGCTCTATCTCTCCCTTTTCAAGATGTTCGCATGCCTCGTGATATTCGGAGCTTGGGGGCGCATTGAAGCCACCCATTCTGTCAAAACTAAAAGGTGCACGGCTGTGCACAGTCGTATACGTATACGGATCCGCGGTTTAAATTGAAGATATATAAGCAGTGTGTCTCTCGATCGATCTAGCTTTGTGTTGTGATGTTGAAGTTTAAAAGTCCAAAGCCATCCACTGCGCTCAACGCGAAATTCAGACTTGTGGATTGATTCGAAGACCGGCCAAGTTAAGTTTGGTGTAATTTAATCTTGGTACACACTTATGTATCTTCTTTTCGCGGGACCCGGCCTGTATGCATCTGGCTTACAAGCCAAGATATCTTACAAACTTCGTTGTCATTCGGTTTGCATACGTTTGAGGCTATTATAAAGTACTCGTTTCATCTCGAACGGCTGGTACGTTTACGAGACAACTCGAACCTCGAGAACACATTTACAGGGTCTTTCGAATGATATTGCGTGCAATGTTGGCGTTATACGTTAGCCCTCCCATGCTCTTGAGCTCTCTTTCATGGTTTTTACAACCCAAATGGGTATACGACCCTTGTAACGAGCGGTCAAAGCGTCTGCAAGCTTATTTGCAGCCTTACAGCCTCTCGGTCGAATTTGTGGGGAGTGAGTGCTTTCAGGCCTGCAGGGGAAAAGTTTGAGGATCTCGGCTCATTCTTTCCGGTTTAACGACAACCCTGCATAATTCTCATCTAGATATCTGAGTATCGATTCTGGCGTCATTGATATTATATTGAGCTTGATCCAACCACAGTCGTATATATTATGATATCGGGAGATCTTATCGATATATATCTCGGCATTGCCGAAACACTCCCTCGGACATCGCGTCGCTGTTATCATTACATGTGCTATCTCTGTCATGTCTGTATTGAAATATTACTATATTATAGTGACGACACATATGCACATATTAAGCACTGCGAAAAACGGTCTGAGCCTCTTGATCCTTGAGCCGCTGATAGAGTACGGTACGGCTCATGGATCAAAAACTCCTGGGCGGCCTACTAGCTACTACCAAATATTTTCGGGACCGGATCCGGGTTAGGTATATTTGTATTGATTATAATATTACCATATAAGTAGTCTCGGGGACGCTACCCAGCGAGCTTGCCATATAAGAAGCATATTTTAAAGGTGGAGTTTCCACAGTAGGTTAGTTAAATTTATAAAGCGGGCTCGCGCTCGTTTTTACAAACCATTTTCGGTACAAAGAGTAGCGCCATGAGAACTAGACGCCATAGATCCAGCTGGCCAGAAGGTTAGTTACCCTAGTAGCATTCACCAAGAAACCCGACACCATGCACCAGATCTGCAGAGTGTTACGTAATTGAATTTAATGAATTCATGAAGCCTCTTACAAGATCTTGCATTCTAATCGTTGTTCTTGACTTCGGGGAACAGTTATTCTGGCCATTCGTATATATAGCATTCGACTAGTCATCGCTGCCTTCCGTGCCGCTATTGAAAAGTTTTAAAAGCTGTATTGACATACATGGAAATGTTCAGTCTGTTATAACGTTAGGTCATCCGCCTTTGCTCAAGCGCCTAGATTCAAGGCTACTTCTCTGCATAATTCACTTGACTTGTTGTCGCATGCCATATCACAGCCATTCTGTGCTGTGGTCGCGGAAGATGTTATTGTGTCTCCCCAGTAGCTAGTAGCGCTAGCTAGTAGTACTCTTTGCGCAATTTGAATGCAATTAATTGCATTCAATCGACATTTCAGCTGCTCGTTTCTAGATCTATATACCTCTTAGAGACGCGTCTTCTCGCCTGATGAGCGGACATTCACTTACACTCCATATTCAACTCCTGCATATTTAAATTTATGCCCCGCTGCTAAGTTGACGCGCTTGTTTACCGTATTGAAACCATCGGTGTAGCATCCAATAGATGACCACGACCCAGAGGGATTTATCAACTGAAGGTTGCTAGCCTTTTGGCATAATATACCGTTGATTGCTTTACTGAAGCAGTTTGTGCTCGCACGCGCAGCATTCGTAGCAATTAATACACCAACGCCGCAATTTGTGACAGAAGCATGGGGTGTAGCTTGTAGCCATCCCTCCGCATCGATTTAGGTATGAAGGTATCTATTGAAGGCTATACCTATTAGACTCTCCCATGAGCTGAAGAACCCAGTTTGACTTCAAATATACTTTAAGTAACTTCACAAAAAAAAGAAAAGAAAAGAAAAGAAAAGAAACATGTCAAGGGCAGATTCTTTTTCATACTTTTTGTCCCCTAATTCTCCTTTCCTGCTTCTTTCTTTGTTGCTATTAACAAAGACAACGACGACTACTAGTTTCTGGGAGGGGGACGAAGTATACGTATGGCATTGAATACTACTAGCTACTGCGGTAACTTTATCGCGGATACTGAAGTGCAGCCACGTCTAGATGCGGCGACCACTGGCGCGTGAATATTTATCAATCAATTCGCGGGAACATTCGAATAACTACGGTAGCAATTACAATACGTACGGATACCTGAAATGTTATCTGCAGGAACTCCCTCCAAAGTTACCGGTTTACCAATCTGAGCCAAGAGCCAATAGTTATGGAATAATGCGGTACCGACGTCGTAAGCCTCGAATCCCGGTACCAAACAAAACTGCAATCTCGGAGGATATGCTTTCATGACGTCTCGAATAGAGCGGTAATATACGTATGGAGGTTGTCCGTGTCATCCACTCTCCTCCATATGGCCGGCCGTACTGCTCTAGCCTGGCTTCTTGTGATTTTTCTGGATGCAATAGAATAAGAAGCCCGAACCTTGATAACTACATCGTTGTATGCCGGAATGGACATTAATGGGCCGCGTGCGGAGTGTGGATGTACTCCCACCAGCTCCAATACCTCTTGGCCCGTTATTCGGCACCCTTCCTCCAAACCACGGTCCGGGGCTCCAACAGCCCCACTCCCACTGGACGTCACCCGGTGTGTATATGGACAGCCTGGACAAGCAATAACCAAGACGGCGACATATGTATGTGCGTGCAGCGGTGGTGGTGTCAAGTTTAATAGACTCATACTATTGTAACCAGGACGACGGATCCCTACTAGGGGTAACCATGGTCGAACAGAGGATGGTATCTGGTACCGGAGCGGGTATACGGGATCTGCAATATAGCCGTGCATGCTTTACCGTACGTACCAGTCTTTTATCCAGGAGTATATTGAAAACCCTGAAACCAGATATCTCTCAATTTGATTAAGGAGCTTGCGGCGGTTGTGAGTGCCACAGTTGTGTACTAATGGCGCTCTCTCAGCTTCTAATCATGATATCAGTCAGAGTTGGTCTCGAGTCCCAGGTCAGAGCCTAGCCGGCAATCGCACGACTGAATGAATTGTTACTGGATAAATTAAGTTTTGTTTTAAATAAACGATTGTAGAGTAGCTAGCGACATTCATTCAAAGTTATAGGGATTAAAATTTATAGAATCCTTCTAGCTGAAGTGATCAAAAATTAATTGCCGAAGAGTCATGCCGAACAATCACTTGGTTAGAAAAACCCTGTAAACTTGGCTACGAAATTGACGCTGATATCTGGTGGTGCTTGGTTATAACAGGTACGTAATTTTTTTATCACAACTGTCGGAACTTCGAAAGAGTTGAAATGTAATTTACAGATTGAGTTTCCGTTCCTATATAGCTTGGTCTCGCAGCGATATAGCTCTATTGATTTTTCAACTCCTCCTGTATCAAAGATATCCCAGGCTTGAAGTAAAGTTTGTCTCGTAAACACGGAATTCGAAACAAAGAAACTTTTTTTTATATTGAAGACTGGGATCTGGATAGCATTCTACCGTCGATATTCTACCGGTGCGGCACGCGGAGGACCAGGCATCTGTTGCATTTTGTGGGTCGGAGCTTGGCAAGTGCCCTGTGGTTACCGTGGTTATCCGATCGAGCTGCATCGATCAACCAAAACGACGGGTATCAGCGCCGTTGATTGGCCAGCCGGGAAAATTTCTTGCAACAACAACCCGTCGCCGGCAACCTTTAGAATTCTCCCCGATATATAATTCTATCTTCGATTCGTCGACAACTTGATCAGCTGCGGGGAACGGGCGCCGGAACGATACGATATTATAGAATCGTGCACTCTTTCGATTGTTACTCGCTAATATCGTTGCTATCAGTCACAAAAAATTAAAGGCCTCAAAGACGGAGCTATACTGATTAGCTTCAAAAGCCAATGAGGATACGCTCTAAGCTACTAACAGATTCCCCAAACATCATATCTATTAGACGATACCATACCATAGATTTTCCAGCAGCGCTCTCTCCGCTAGATCTATAGAATTCACTCAATTCAGCAAGAACAAAAAAGATGTCACAGGAATCCCTCCGCCGCATCCTCCTCCTTGACGCCTACGACTCCTTCTCAAACAACCTCGCCGCCCTCCTCCGCCATACAACCCACGCCCAAATCCACACCACGAAAATAGACACCCACTCTCTCTCTTCACTTCTTCCACTCCTCCCTTCGTTCGACGCTATAGTGATAGGACCTGGCCCGGGCACTCCTACCAACCCTGCCGACGTTGGTATCATCCCACACATCTACTCGCTCGCCGCCGAACATGTGATACCCGTTTTCGGTGTTTGTTTGGGTTTCCAAAGTCTCTGTCTCGCTTTTGGCGGTAAGATATCACGTCTTCCGGTTGTCAAACACGGGCAGAGTTCTGTTATAAAGCATACGGGCACGGATATCTTCAAAGGTTGTGGAAATGTGGATGCGATACGGTATCATTCGCTACGAGCTGAGCTTGATGAGGATGTGTTACGAGAGCTAGAGATACTTGCTACTGCGGACGACGGGGAGGATGAAAATGGAGAGGTTATAATGGCTGTGAGACATAGAACTTTGCCGTTTTGGGGTGTGCAATATCATCCTGAATCGTGCTGTACGAATCTCGATGGTGCCAGGGTGGTTGAGAATTGGTGGGCGTTGGCGGTGGAATGGTTGCGATTGAATAAAAGGGTTGCGAGTATCCCGATCCCGGAGGAAGGTTGGAAGGTGCCTTTACAACAGAGGAGTTTGCAGGGTCCTACGAGGACGGACGAGGGTGAGAGAGAGGTGGAGTATAACGTCTTCCACGCACCGTGTTTATCCATTGTTGAACTGTGCGAGCTGTTGGAGGTCAAGACTAGGGAGGAGTTTGTGATGCTGGATTCCTCGGCGGGGCATACGGGACAGTACACCATCATCGGTGTCTTCGCGGATCGCCTAACGGAAACGATAACATGGAGGATCGAGGAAGAGGTTGTGAGTTTTCAAATCCACGGATACGACAAAGCCAACAGGAAGTCAAAAAGAGAAGAGTCGTTGAACGGGGTTGAGGGTGGGATTTGGGGTGCTGTCGCAAAATATATGAAGCAGAAAAAAGCGAAGGGTGGGGATGACGAATGCCCATTTTGGGGTGGGTTCATAGGCTACTTCAATTACGAAACCGGGGTGGTGGGATTAGGCGTCCACGTCAAGAAACCTCGACCAGGAGACGCCGCCGCCGCCGTTCGACGACCGGACGTCAGCTTGACGTTCTTCGAGAGGAGCATCGTCGTGGACAATGTCAGCGGGAAGGTATGGGTACAGTCTATCCGTGGAGATGACGAAGATTGGATCGGTGAGATGAGTGAGAAGGTTAAGCTCCTCGCTGCTATGAGCATCACGCCTACCACCACCCCACCGAACGGATCAATAAGCGGTAGCAATAGCCTGATATCCCAGCAAAGATCCACTGCTGCTAACGGACGAAAGACATCGACAGCCGAACCGGTCTTCCCATCCCACACGCTAGATATCACACGGCCGCTTCAAGAACCCTACATGGAAAACGTACGCCGCTGTCAGCGCGAACTAGCACGAGGAGAATCCTACGAACTCTGTCTAACCGCGCAAACCACGGTCGATATCCGCCACCCTTTCACCGAAAACCTACAAGAAAAAGTCGACTCGGCATGGAAACTCTATAAACACCTGCGCAAACGAAACCCTGCGCCGTTCGCGGGTATATATAAATGTTCAAACACCTGTCTGCTCTCATCCTCCCCCGAGCGATTCCTAAGCTGGGACAGAAAAGGTAAATTCCAGCTCCGTCCCATCAAAGGCACCGTACGAAAGGCAAAAGCGGATGGTAGCACCGTTGGCTGGATCGAAGCAGAAGCGATACTCAACACTCCCAAAGAACGTGCCGAAAATCTAATGATTGTGGATTTGATACGACACGATCTTCACGGCGTGTTGGACGGACAGGAAGATGAAGATGGTGGTGTCAAGGTTACTAAGCTCATGGCGGTGGAGGAGTACGAAACCGTATTCCAGCTCGTGAGCGTCATTGAGGGTACGATGGGGGATAGGATGCGGAGTGGACTAGGATTCACTGGGTTGGATGTACTCCAGCGGAGTTTACCACCGGGTAGTATGACCGGCGCTCCTAAGAAACGAAGCGTGGAGATATTACAGGATATTGAAGGGGATGCCAACGCTGGTGGAATAGGAGGGGAGAGGGCGATTTATAGTGGAGTTATGGGATATTGGTGTGCCAGCGGGAGCGGGGATTGGAGCGTGATTATCCGGAGTATGTATAGGTTTGATGAGGAGATGGAAGAAGTAAATGAGATGAGGAGAGCGGAGGGGAAGGGGAATGTTGAAAGGTGGAGGATCGGAGCGGGAGGGGCGGTTACGGCGTTGAGTGATCCCGAGGGGGAGTGGGAGGAGATGCTGACCAAGTTGAACAGCACATTGTCAGTGTTCCTCTAACTAAAGGTTTGTGTAACGGTGGGTTTTTTGTTTTGGTTTCGAGCACTTTTGGCGGTTTGTACATAAGTATTTTTATAAACATTTTAGTATATACTCAACTTAGATTGTATATCTCTCGGCATCGATCCTGTAGGAGGTATAATAATATAGAAGGATTTATCTCTCCTCACTAAAAAAACTGCATATAAAAATTGGAAAATCTGTTTGGATATGTGAAAACCAACGCCATTGCAAAGTATGATTCTGTGGAGCGAAAATAGAAAATGTGCTATGAGAGAGAAACAAGAAAAACATACGCAGGACTAAAGAATGTACAACTGAAAAGGACACCCAAAAAAAAGAAACCAAACCCATCCCACTAGTCGAAGCCGGCCTTATGTCCAACCGCCACAGATGAGTTCTGTATCGAGAGAAGAAAAGAAGAACTCATTTGTGGCGTCTGGATACAAGACCAACCCCGGAGCCCGAACAACTAACACGGCCGACTTCCACGCCTCGTTTCCAAACCCAACATTATAAAGCCGATTCCAAAGATATACTTCCCTACAAATCATATACCCATCCGTATATCCACAATTCGATATATCCAAAATTTGATATATCCAACCTCCCCCAAATTAAACAAAAATCAAACTTCAAGAAGAAGAAGCACCGAGCTACCTTGACACCAGTCTTTCACCCCTTTGGTATGATCAACCATCTAGTCAAAAGTCACTCTCCTCCTGGAAAAACATCGTAAAAGCGATAATCGTGCCATAAATCAACAACCCTCCAATGATACTCATAATCATAGCACCAAACTTTATTATCCCTGCATGAGCGAGAACAGCCGGCAGGGCGATCCCCATCAGCACTAAAAACCCCGTGAGGAAGCGGCCCAGGTCGAGGATGTTGGTAGCGGAGGAGCCGGAGTCCATAAAATCGTCGTTATAAGAGGATGCATAGCGACTACAGATGGCGTTGGGGAGGGGGGCTAGGAGGTAGGTTGCTACGACGAAGAGGGGAGAGTACTCGGAGTATAATGCAGAGGAGAGGATGACGAGGAGGAAGCCGATGGCGAGGACCTGAGTAATGTCGGGTGATTAGTATTTGGTATTTTTGAATGCATATATAACCGGAGTGGAAAGAAGTGAATAAAGTTTAGTACATACGAAGGAGAGGGCGATTATGGTTTTGAGACCGGCAGAAGGCATGGTGGGTATTGGTAGGTTGGTATCGTGAGATCACTCGGTCGAAAGTGGGATGGGACCCGATGGGACGGACAGAGGGTTTGATCTGGTGTTATCGGTGGAATGTAGGTTTTTCGAACGATTAGTCGAGAGTGCGAGGATCGAGACTCGGAGGGTCGCTGGATCTTATCCGCTCTGGTGCCAGACGAGAGGAAGCCGTCGGGGAAAGTTGGACAGGAGAGAAAGGATGTGATGGGCGGAAGGAAGGAAGGAAGGAAGGAAAGGATGATGGCGATGGATGAGGCTGGTTTGCCTGGCCGGTTGTTACCCCGGTCGGTTTGTGTTGTTTGTGGGAGATGACGCGCCTTGTCGTATTTAGCCCATCCACCAGCCACACATTGTTCACCAGCCACGTTCCCCCACCAGCCACTGCAGCCACTGCTCTCCAACACACGTCGTCCCACCAAAGCTGCTAAGCAGCTCCCGCTTCTTGAAGAACAGACGGCCGCGTAGACAGTTGCTTCATCACCTTCACCCCGTCTTCTCACAACCATCGCCATCTCACCCGATTCGACGACCCAAAGATACGCTTACAGCTTCTTGCCATTCTCCGAAGCTTTGGGTTACCGCTCCCTCGTCGATTCATATCTCCCATCTAGGTTCCGTCGTTGGCCTTACCCACCACCATGTTTAGAAACAATTACGATAACGACTCTGTCACATTGTAAGACTGTTTTCCGTTTGAATAATTTACATTTCAAACCTCTTTTCTATTTTGAAGAGTCCGAGCTAATTGTGATTTGTGATACAGTTCCCCACAGGGTCGAATATTCCAGGTCGAATATGCCCTCGAAGCCATCAAGCAGGGCTCTGCTGCCGTTGGCTTGAGATCGAAAACCCATGTCGCCCTGGTAGCTCTAAAGGTACCTCTATATCACCACGCACTGAACTCATAAGCAGTTATTTTATCATATAGGGAAATTTCAAAGCTAATTGTGGAAATATTTGCTTCGACATAGAGAAATGCTGAAGAGCTAGGCTCCTATCAAAAGAAAATCATCCCAATCGACAAGCATCTAGGCGTCGCTCTAGCCGGTCTCTCCCCGGACGCTCGTGTCCTCTCCAACTTTATGCGCCAGCAATCTATGGCCTCGCGTCTTCTCTACAAACGCCCCGTCCCAATCTCTCGCGTCGTTAACGCTATCGCAGATAAAGCTCAAGTCAACACTCAGCACTATGGAAAGCGTCCGTACGGTGTAGGCTTGCTCATCGCTGGCGTTGACGAAACCGGTCCGCACCTGTGGGAGTTCCAACCTAGCGGCCAGATATTGGAGTACTTTGGTGCTGCGATCGGAGCTCGTAGTCAGTCGGCACGAACATATCTGGAGCGACACTTTGAGTCCTTTCCGGATGTTTCACGCGATGAATTGGTCCTACACGGTCTTAAAGCTTTGAGGGACACGTTACAGCAGGATAAGGAATTGACCACGGATAACACTAGTATCGCAATCGTGGGTATTGGTGAAGATTTGAAGCAGTACGATGGTCCGAGGGTGAAGAGATTTTTGGACCTGTTGGGAGAGGATGGTACCAAGAGTCAGAGAGCAGCGAGATTAGATACCGCTATGGATGCTGGCGGAGGTGACGATGGTGACGACGATGATTTGGCGGGGCTGCTTGGTTCCGGTGAGGGAGGACCTAGTGGTAGCGCTATGGATACTACAGAGTAAACTCACTGCCATTGTATATGCATGAGCTATGCTATTGTTATCCTATGAATACTCCTATCGCTTGACATTTATTCATAAGACGGTTTGTATCTTATGCTGCATTAGAGCTAAAAACAAAGATCCAATATGATATAATTCTGTGAACAAGCCTGTATTGCCGTCATTTCAACATTCGTAAACAAGTCACAAGTCAAGACAAGATTGTTCTAGCTCATCTCAAAGATTAACTCTGGTATTCCCGATTCTAGCCCGCCCTTGTGGTCATGCTAGATCCTAAACTCATGCACGTTATGTTTTTATAGATCCAGGATCCGGACTGTTCCTCCTCCACGCGGTGGTATAAATTACTTAAGTAATTATCGGCTGTGCGTTGTGATATCAAGTCAAACCGCCAACTGGACGGATGCTTAATTTGGGCCGAGAACTGGGACGCTAAGCTCGCAAGCTACCTGCCAGCACCGGCATACCGAACCCAATCAATAATAATCGCACTTAATATCGAGCTATCAATATCGACGTCTACAGCATCAACCTCCCCCCCAGTCACCAGCTTGTCCCGCGCATATCTCCACTGCCATCGGCAATAATCTTGTTACCAAATCCTCCTAATAGCATCAGAGATGCGAAACCAGCCGCTCAAATACCAGCCGAGCATTTGATCAAACTTAACGCGAACAGCTCCCCTTCGCCTTAGGGTGCAACCAAGCTAGCGCGCCCCCGTGCTCCCACCGGATACCACTCAAGCTATCTGCAGGATGCCGATGCCAGATCCACTCTCCTTCACTGCGCCTTCGCATATCAAAGTCCTACTCGCCCCCGTGGGCCGTATAAAACGAGCGAAATTCTATGAATTCGTCGAAAGGTTACAAGCTGGGAACAAGGTCCGATTAGAAAATGTCAGTCTCGATTCGCGAGGGACAAAGAGTACGTTTGATCTCGTGGGTCCTCCCATGTTTCTTTCCTATTCTTTCGAGGAATACAAATATATATAATTTATATATACTTGAGGTTTGGATGCTAATATAGACGTTTTGTGAGATTATATAGCAACGTTCTCGCCGTTAAGCTTCCCCAACGGACAGATAATATACAATCTCACCACTTCTTATAATACCGAACATGAGTACCTTGACGGACTCGAGATGCATCGGCGGACCTACATGGTATGCATCAACGCCCCTCCCTCCCGTTGTACTAGCAGGCATCGTTGGAGGGTTTTTGTTTCACTCCACGAAGAAGTTGTTTTAAAATGGCTTAAACTAAGCAGGACTCCGGCAATCCCAGGTCATCGCTATCGCCGACTACATGGAGAAGAACTCAGTCGCCGATCTTCGGGCTGGAATACAGGAGCTGAACTTTCAAGTAAGTATTAAACGACTGCCATACCGATCGCACATTTGATCGCCATACTGATACGTTTGTAGTACCCGAAAGCTCTCCTCTTCCCACTTGTCCTATTCGACACACCTATAGGCGATGATCTATTCTCAAGAGACACTCATCGATGGGCTGAAGACGGAGAATTATCATCCAACGTTCACGAATACCCGAGACTCACAATACCCATCCCCTCTAAAGACCGTTCCTCGGTAACATCTATCAGAGGTGTCATGTCCGACCTGAGCTCGCTGCTGCTCTACGAATTCGAAAGTCTATCAAAGAGCTTACAAGCACTAAATACCATTGAAGCACCGTCTACACATGAGGATGAACGATCTCCGACGAAATTTACGACTAGGATGTCTATGCCGGTTGGTATATCAGGTCCGGCAGCGGCGCAGTTTGCAAATCTAGGAGCTGTGGGAACTCGATTGAGTATGACGGGGTTTGGGAGTGGAAGTGTGACCGAACGGGAGCGTATCAAGGGCAAAGCGAGGATTAGCATCGCTATCGCAAACTTGCATCTCATGGCGGGATTCGTCACGGATGCTTTCAGAGAGTAACTATGCATTGTATTTCAACTTTAGTCTTAGGATATTATTAACCGTATTCCCTACAGGTTCACAGAAGGTGCTATCGCTGCAAAGAATAACAGCGACTATCTATGGCATGGGAAAGCTCTGGAAGGCTTCGGGGTATCGTTGGTTATAATGGCTCATATGGGACTTGACCTGCAGATACCCACCGTCGTGTTTCCGGCGACGACTCCCCTCTCGGAAACAAAATGGAAGCTGAACGGTGCGGTGAACGAAACTCTCGAATCAGTGTTTGCGATTATGCCCGAATTGCTCAATACCATCATGGGACTCTACAACCGCGCCGGCACGTTCAACCAAGAATACGCACCGGCGCTAGTTGTTTCCGAGACCATCATTCGGTTCTGCAAACTTTTGGTCGTATGTCACCAATGCCACGGACTCAACGAGGTTTCCTTACCGCATCTCGTACTGGGTGCGCCGTTACCCAACGATCTGGGGAAGCCGTCACTCAAAAACCTATCGAGAGTGGATATCGCCACGCGGGTGATGCAGGCGTACCCACTCAACGTTCAAAGTCTAACCGTCGTCGATGCGGCGAGTATACTCGGCGGCATGGCGGCCGTCCTCGACAAGATTGGCTTCAAGCGTAAGAAGGCACTGATAACAAGGGAGCTACTCAAATTACTAGTCCCCAGCTTGATACAAGCTCGTGTCGTCGGCGCCGCGGAGACGGGATTACATCCAACCGCATCCGGTGGAGAGGAATTTCGGCCGGCGAGTAGGAACTCCTCGCGGCCGGGGACGCCTCAACCCCGTGGCGGACTGGGTGGAGACGAGCACGAAGGAGGACTGGACGGGGATGAAGCCGATATCGTAAGAACCAGCAGATTGTTGGATGATCTCTGTTCGGCTTATGGAATCACGCATAACACTTTATCTAGCGTTCTAAACGCTTCGAGCGACGATGAGAAGAATACACTGCTACGTAAAAATCTAGCGGACTCGAATTACTGTAAGGGGTTTGGATGGTTATCGTTGAAAGTCGGGGTGTTGAGGTCGTGTATACTCCTCACGGAAGCGATTCCGGATTATGAAGCTATATTGAGATATACCACCAAGCTGTTGGAGATAGCGGGGACGGATTTGAGTAAAGGAGAGCAAGGCAAGTTGGCGGAGAGTTTTACCAGAACCGTCGGGCTGGCGAGGAAGAGTGGGTTGGATGAAGATATGGGTGGAGTTGCGGATTACTGGGACGACTACCTGTTACGGGATGTCGAGTTGGTAGAGTATGACCCCCCGTATACATACATACACTGAGCCTATTCGAAGCCTGGCGACGAGACGACTAACAGTTTGGCTATCGTACTTAGATCTCAGATATGGAAGCCTCCTATACCCCGTGCGGCGGCCGAATTGACCGTCGTCACCGGAGCCACAAAGAATCCCTTCATCTATAACCCCTTTGCATCAAAACATACCACCGTCACGTCACTAGCAGATACCGCTGTCAAAACACTGCTCGTTGAATCCGAACCCGTCGAGTTCTTGATAACATTACAGAACCCCTTCGACTTTGAGATACAGATCGATAACGTAGCGTTGGAAGTCACGGGAGTCAAATTCGAAACTCTGCCTGCAAGTCTAGTAATCGGACCCTACAGACAGCACACTTACATCATTACGGGAATACCTCAAAGTTCCGGAGCGATGAAACTCCTCGGTGCGAAAATCAGAGTGTACGGGTGTAAAGAACGCTTCTTCGCAATCATCCCAGATTTGCGGATGATACCCGTTGACGGGGAGGATAAAATCAAACAAGTCGGGTTGGGCGTCATGACGTCTGAGAATCCCCGTCCGATATCCCACATTTCATCGATATCCGCGAGCAACCGGGCGAGTCAGATACCCCAACCGTCATGCGGACCTGATCTGAAGCAGCTCTCCATCAACGTGATACCCGCGCAACCCAAGCTGATCATCACCCACACCAGCCTCCCGCAGAACGCGATAATGGTGCTCGAGGGAGAGAAGCAGGTGTTCACGGTACACGTTAAGAATGAGAGTACTTCTGTCGCGGTGGATTTCGTCGCCGTGAGCTTTGTCGATAGTACGACGGAGCCGGTTACGAATGCCATC
The DNA here is from genome assembly GCA_012184315.1 of Arthrobotrys entomopaga. Lineage (NCBI taxonomy): Eukaryota > Fungi > Ascomycota > Orbiliomycetes > Orbiliales > Orbiliaceae > Arthrobotrys > Arthrobotrys entomopaga. The sequence continues at coordinate 70,650 of LDDX01000272.1, forward strand.
GCGCAGAAGCAAGGGTTGCCGGCGGAGATTTACGAGTTGGAGGTTATACTTTACAAGAAGAAGGCGTTTGAATGGGTGCAGCCGGAGGAGGATGTGAGGATTCCGCCTGGCGGACGGGGGGTGTTTAAAGTACAGGTGCTGGGGAAACCGGGACTCGTTAGTGGGAAAGTTGTGGTGGATTATGGGTTTATCGATAGGGATGGGCAGGCGCAAAAGGCAGAAGGGGAGAGTACGGGTAGGTGGTACACGAGGCGAACGGAGACGGATGTGACGGTCACGGTTAACGCTGCGGTAGAGTTGGTTAGGATGGACTTTTTACCGTGGAGCGGAGTGAGTTCGTCACTGTTGGCTTCGCAGAATATTCTTCTTGACGACGACAACATGAACGCGGAAGGGGAAGGGGAAGGGGAGGTGGTGTTGTTACAGAATGGGAATGATGCGAACGGGAAGGTCATCGAGTCTACGAAAGTGGCGAAGAAGAACGAACAGGTTAGGGAACTGTTTTCACGACTTACGAGCGTGCCGAATCCGAGCACGTACGCGCTGGTTTTGATCGATATACGAAACTCGTGGCCGCATCCACTCAAGGTTTCCATGTTTTATAATCCCGCGCCGGAGGATATGGACGATGGGTTCACGCATGAGAAGGGGGAGGATGATATGAAGTTTACGGCGTCGGATACCATCCCCGCGGGACACAGCACACGGTTGATATTACCGCTGAAGAGGATATATGTTGCCAACCCGACGGCGCCGATACCGAGTTTGAATAAAACGCAGCGGCAGTATGTTGTTTCGATGACAAAGGTGTCGCCGGAGATCGAGAGGGTTACGAGAGAAGGGTTTTGGTATAAAGAGGCGGTGCTGGGGAGGGTTAGTGGTAGTTGGGAGGAGGTGGGGAGTGATAGACAGGGAGTGGTGGAGTGTAGGAATTTCAGGATGAGTGGGAGTAGAGGGGTGGATGTGGTGAAGGCTGAGGAGGTGGATGTTAGTGTCACACTGGAGAACGATGAGGGAGACGGTGCGATGGTGAAGAGCATCGCGAGAGGGAGGTGGGGGGTTAAGACGGATGAGTTTTTCAAAGTGAAAGTTGTGGTGAAGAATAGAGGGAACAAGAAAGTGAGGTTGATCAGCCGGTTGCTGCCGTGTTTGAGGTTTGTGGGGGGTGGGAGTAGTGGGAACGCAGGGCTGGAGATGACGAGACGGATTGGGGTTAACGGGGCCTTGCAAAAGTCGCTGGGATGGTTGAGAAGCGGGGAAGAGATGGTGGTGGAGTTGGGGATTGTGGTTATCGCTAGCGGGGAGTACGAGATTTTGGGATGTGTGGAGGAAGTGAAGGGGGACGAATACGATGAAGAGGATGATGGGAGCAAGACGAACGGGGTGTCAGCACCGCTGGAGGTTGAGCAGCAGCTACTGGAGGATATGATTCGGGGGGAGAGGAAGGTGTGGTATGCGAGAGAGGTGTGCAATGTCGTCGCCAGCGACTGAACGCGCGAATGAACCAGTTATAATATTCATTTTATATATCGCGAGCAGCGTGGTTATATATATGTTGAGAACAGGCGTATATTTATTGCATTGACTGATGGTGGTTATTGTGTGTATACATTTTTTTGTCTGTATATAATATTACCTTTTCTTTCGATTTAATCGGCTCTTTTGTTTTAGAAATCCTATTATCATATCCTTTGAAGTCCACATACACCGGTTGTGAAGTTCTTACCTAAGACTAGTTGTGAAGATACTTTATACCAGTATTGTATCAGTAAGTAAGTATATATCAATCTCGCGCGTGCAACTAAGAATAGAACGAGATGTTATTGTCGTCGGAGATACGCCCGTAAACCCCGACCGGGGGACACCCTGCCCAAGGTTCATGTCGCTTCCCGCCGCAGCCCCCAGCCCCGGCCAGCCGCGTAATAATTGACCACCGGCGAAGGAAAGAGTGACCCCCTCAGCTGCCCCAAGCGCGACTGATCCAAGTCCAAGTCTCCAAGGAGGCTCTAATTGATTTATACAAATGCATATATACCCTTTGAAGATTCCTTATATCTAAGACCTTATCTTCTCCTTCATTCTATGGGAATTTGTCATCCCTTCGTTTGCACATTCGGTTCCGAATTGACCGCTGGCCCGTTTCATCTCTCCTGCAGCTGACGACAACGAGCCCAGCCGAGTCATCTTTACTCGTTCGTCTTCATCCTTTTAAATTTTGCCTTCATTCTCTTCTCGAATCTTCGAACGTTCGCCCTATTCCACATATAGATAACAATATACGCACCGCTCCCCTCGCTTGATAAGTTTGTAAGCATATCCGGGCCGCGTCATGAATGGTTGAGGAAATCGCAAGAGCGACGACAGTTGTTGTAGTATAGTATACGTAAGTATATATGCCCAAGGGAAGCTAAGACAAACGGGCGGGTATAACTAACCTCTGCAGCGCTAGCTCGTGCATCGTGCATGTTCTTATATTAAACTTACCATATGCCTGGTTGACACCTCACAGCTGTGACATTTAAACATCTCTCTTCGTTTCTTTCTTTCTTTCTTCCTTCCTTTCTTTCTTGCTCCTGTTTTTAAATTTGATTTCTTCTTCTCTATTCTTCCCGGATTAGCATTTCTATTCTTAACTCTTCTCTCGCTTTCAATCAATTCGTCTCGTTACAACAATCGCCCTCATTCCACCATTCCACCTTGACGGCTACCAGGATCCTCCAGCTTTATATACCATCCATCCATTCTTCCCTCGGTCTCCATCTACATCTGTTCATTCAACCAACTTTTTGCTCCCAATTGGGGACTTTGGATCCCGGATATCTTTCTCCTAGGTCTCTTTCCCTAAACCATGGCCGCTATAGACTACAACTCGCTTCGGCAGACAACCCTTGGGTCTGGAGTCGATGAAGAGGCTGTTACTGTCAACACCCGAGCCCTGGTAGGTTTTCTTGGCCACCTTGATCCCTACTACAATCTTTCTCTAGCTAACAGCCCATCTCCTGTCGATACTCTAGATTGATAAAGTCCTGGCTCGATACTCTGGAGAACACACTACCCTCCGAGAATTATTACAAAATGCCGCCGACGCGAGCGCTAAACGCGTCGAGATCCGATACGAGACCGCTGGCCTTACTCCTACCGAAACGTTAACGGGTCTCAGCACCATGACCGCAGCACAAAGGAAGAATGAAGAATTGAAGCGGTTATTAAAGAGCAAGTGCAAAAGAATGCTGGTGAAAAACGACGGTATCCCCTTTCGAGAAGAAGATTGGCAGCGATTAAAACGGATCGCTGAAGGAAACCCGGACGAAACAAAGATCGGTACGTTCGACATGAAGAATCAAAATGGAAGAACTCCACCATTGTAGTAAAATTTAGGCTAACGGATATACAGGTGCTTTTGGTGTTGGTTTCTACAGTGTTTTCGATGAATGCGAAGAACCGTTCGTATCTTCTGGCTCTCAGGCCATGGCGTTTTATTGGAAGGGCAATCAATTATTCACGAGAAGGGCAAAGTTACCGCAGCACGATAATATGACCACCTTTTTGCTAGAATACCGACAACCGGCAGACCCTCCACCGCTGGTTTCGCTATCGCAGTTTCTCGCCACCTCCCTTACCTTTGTTTCCCTGGAACAGATCGATTTCTATATTGACAACTACTGCATCACATCCCTAAAGAAGAAGAAATCACCTGCCAATCCGTTATCACTCCCTCCGAGCATCTCGACATCTCAGAAAGGAACTGGTGCGATGCTCAAGATTATCGGCGTGGACTCGGAAAGTGTACAACTTACTGCCGATGTCATGGGCATTGTGAACTACAAGGAAAAGCCGAAGCTCGGACAGATAGTCACCGATACCGTCAGCAGCGGATTCAGAGGTTTCTGGCAGCGACTAGCATCTCCGGCTCCGTCTCCCTTACGGGATATATCTCGAAACGGTTCATCCGCAAATCTCCTCGACACGGTTGATCTTGCGAAAGTGACGAGTAGTACGATATTTATCAGGATTGCTACAGCGAACCTGCAGTCGAATGTTTCCTCCAGCTTTTCGGCAAATCTTGAGCGAGCGACCAAGAAACCACCTCCGCGACGAACAAAATGCGCAATCTTAACCATGTCGAAAGACGAGTTGGATGCTTCAGAATCCGCGGATGCCAAGTCCGACAATTTTATCTTTGCAAACGTACTACCCACTAAGCTTGGTAAAATCTTTATCGGCTTCGCTACGCACCAAACTACAGCTATTCGGGCACATTTTGCGGCACACAGCGTCATCCCAACCGTCGAGCGTGAGAGTATAGACTTCAACGCTCGATACGTCAAAGAGTGGAACGCCGAAATGCTGCGGATGGCGGGTATCCTCGCTCGAATTGTTTACTTTTATGAAATGTCGTCTTTACGTGGTAGAATACAAACGGGAGAAGGGAAATTTGCCGCTGCGATGGATGCGTGGAACAAAGTCGCTCCTTCGGTGTTGCACATCATGAACATGTTTACATTCGTTGAGAGCACGCCGAGTCCTGTTGTGGGTCAAATCATCGAAGAAGCCTTCTGGCAATGCTCGAACGTCATGGAAGTGATTAGCACAAAGGGTATCCTGCCCAGCCAAACCGTGAGAATCATTCCCAAAGGCGCCGAGGAAATCAGCGGGTTCCTCTCAGGGATTCCGCTACTACCACCCACCATCCAAACGGATGCCCCTGGATTTGTCAAGGCTCTACGAATGTATGGATTCATCCACGAGTTCTCGCTTAATGATATGAGATCCGAATTGGAGAATAGAGCTTTGACAGGTGCTCAGATGGTCACGTTTTTGAGATGGCTCGCAAAGAAGGCGATCAATGGAGAGGTTTCGGACGAGTTTGTGCAGGAGCTGATCCGGGTTGCTGTTGCGACTTCGAGCAATACCGAGGAAACCGAGAATCCGGACGCAATGGGTGCACCTGTTATTCTTGCCGATATCAAAACATTTGTAACGCCTGCTGTTCTCCCACCAGAAATGCCGGTTCCGCCAACCTGCATTCCCTTTTCTCTGACGAAGACAATGAAACGTGAGGAACTTCAAGCTTTGGGGTGGAAGGAATTGGATCTAGTGGAATGGGCAGTGTATCTCGCCTCGCCGCAGACCTTGGCGCAAATCGCGATCGAGCATAATATCACTCTTTCGCCCTTGTTTGCTGCCCAGGTTCACGCTATCCTCGCAAAGCCATGGAAGAAATTTGTTCCTGCGGACAAGAATGCTATCGCTACTGTTCTAAAAGCAGTATCTTGCGTGCCTACAACGAAGAGTATGAGAAAACCGGGCGAGGCGTATTTCCCGACTGTCAAAATTTTCAAAGATCTTCCGATAATACAATCTATGAGTGGTGTTAAGGAAGATTATCTGATGGCCTTAGGAGTTCGAAAGACTCTCGAGTTATCGCTAGTCTTGGAGCGTCTGCAAGCGAAGGGTGACGATGCGGGTGCTACCTGGAGTGCTTTTGATTTGATCAAATATTTCACCAGCGTTAGCCAGGACATCCCTCCTGAAGATATTCTAAAGCTCAAGCAAACGCCATTCTGCAAAGCCGAAGGCGACGATAAGAAGATTTATCGTGCTATGGACTTGTTCGTTCCCAAACCCGACCTTCGCGAACTAGAATGTCCCATCATTCAATGGCCCGGAGGCGCTCAAAACTGGCGCGGAGGTCAGACAGCCGAAGAAAAGTTTGTGCTACGATTAGGATTGAATCAATTCCCAAGTACCGCTTACCTCATCAAGATGTTTACAGGCGCTGAGGAGTCCGATCCAGTCAGGGCACACTCCAAACGTGAAAAGGCGCTCAAATATTATACTACAAATTATGTCCTCAACGGTTACAATCACTATCAGATCAGCGAGCAAAAGGTCGCCTTCCTACCGCTTGACGGCGCGGTAGTCAAGGGTGGGGTACCCAAGCTGGCGGCGCCGTCGATGTGTTATATCAATCCGCGAGCATCTGTTCTAGGCGTCCCGATCCTACGAGAAGATCTTCGAGACCATGCTGCAAAGTTTGGTGTCAAAGCCGACCCACCGATGGAATTTGCGGTTAGAAAGTTAATCGACCGACCGCCGCAGAGTATCGGTGAAGCCAAGACTATGTTTAGCTATTTTGCGACCCGACTGCTAGAAATCCACTTCAGTCATATCGAGAAATTAGGGTCTTCGCGCATCGTGCCGTTAATGAAGAATGGGCGCCTCAAATGGGTTACACCCCGGACTTGTTTCCTAGGCGACGATAACAGTCCCTTCAAGGATGTCTTTGACTTTGTCGACTTTGGATCGGACGCGAACCCTTTCCTGATGAAGTGTGGCACCAAGCTCGAACCTACGATATCCGAGATTGCCTACATGCTCACCCGAGATGCCGAGAGACTTCTGATCTCTTGTGAATCGGACGTCAAGTATCTCAGTATCCTCAGGCGAGTGGCGGAGGCATTCCAAGAGTTGAAGCAGGACAGAGTCCTACTCAAGGCGATGAAGAATAGCCGATTCCTCTTGGCTACGTCCGAAAAGGCCGAGAAGGAAGACGATAATCTAATCGAGATGGAAGAAGACGAGAAAAACATCAAGGAATACCAACTAGCCAGCGCTGATGAGATTGTAATCGTGGACGATTTTATCGTTTTCAACATCTTCAAGAGCGATATTCTGGCTTGTCCGCAAGAAGAAGTGTTAGAAAGTTTCTACACCGGCTTGGGCGCCACCCAAATCTCCAAACAAATCGCCCTGGAGTGGACTATAGGACGGATCATCCAGGATCCCGCGAAGAGTAAGAAGATCCGTGAGCTATGCCTCGAAAGATGCCGGCTCTTCTTCCACAACAACCACTCGGTCGTCAAAAATGATATCAAATGGCTGGAAGCGAACCTGGAAGTATGGATCGTGAACTCAATCAGACTACGCAGAACGTTGCAATCATCGCAAAGAGGGACCAGAAGTCACGTGGAAAAGTGCTCCGCTGCCATTGTTAACAGCAAGGACAAGACGCCAGCGATTCTCCATGTCACTCCCGAGTACCGAGTCTTTGACGTCGCTGCGCAACTTATGAAGTTGATCTTGGTCAAGCCGAAACCACACTCTTCGTTGCTGTTGGAGAGTTTGCTCAGCACTGATCTGTACACGTTGAAGAGTCGAGGGTATAACGTCGATAGGATTTTGAGGTTGAAGAAAGAACAGGAGATGAGGGTCGCGGAGGAGCAGAAGAAGCGATTGGAGCTGCAGAAGAAGATGCAGGAGGATGCGGAGAAGGCGATGAGGCCGATTGCTACGCATAATGGTGATCACTACGAATCAATTCCGGAGAAGACGTTGTCGACGACGCCAACCAGGCATAGCATGCCTGGTGCTTTCTTCGACTCTCCTGAGGATTCCGGACGGACACCGCCTCCCGGGGATATCTCCAGACAGATCAACGACCAACGAAGAAGCGGCTTGTTCAGTCGACTCCGAACCGGTCTTGGGCTGGATAATGAGAGTCCCAAGATGCCAGGTCAGGATACGTTGGGCGGAATGCTCGGTCGACCGGAAAGTACAGGACCTCAACAAACCACCACCAATTGGCAGGATGATGGCGGCGACGTCAAGGCGACATCTCCGGAATTGCTGAATCAAACCCTGAAGAACGCAGTCGGCGCGCTGAAACCCTACGGTAGCAACTCACACTTCTCACCACCCTCTACAAACGAGGTGAAGGAACAAAACACATACTGCGACTCGAAACCAAACACGGATCTCTCAAAAGTATTCCAACTCCCCAACAGTATCGACTTTTTCATGTCCAACACCTTTTCCGAAAAGGAGAAGCAAGACTTCCTAAGCGCGAACATGCCCGATCTCGTTCTCTTCAGCAGAGTGATTGCCACCCTATCTATCGGAGTATTCGAATTCCCCCTGCAAAAGATCCAGCTATACTACGACAAATCCCGCACCATAGCGTTCAACACTAGCGGCAGCTTGTTCTGCAATTACTCCTACTTTACGCAACTGCACGCCAGCCTGCTGAAAAATGCGGTGGCGGGAGCGGAAGCCGACGCGTTGACGTACTGGTATGTTGTCATGTGCCATGAGATCGCGCACAATTTGGTCGCAGATCATAGCGCGGGACATTCGTACTATACCGAGAGTTTTGTGACGCAGTATATGAAGAAGTTTATTCAGGTGATGAGCCGGGGCGTCGATAGAGGGGAGCGTGGTAATAGTAGTAGTGCTAATAGAACGCATGGGAGTTCGAGGACAGTGAGAGGGACTGGGAGGATTCCAGTGAATGTTACGCATAATGGGTCTGCGACACCTGGGAATGCGGCTAGTGCCGCGGGGTGGTTCTAGGAGCGCTCTGCGGTTGTTGGCGGGGTTGACGGTACGCTAGAGGGAAGGAATCCGAGGAAGAGGAGGAGGATGTTTTGGTAGAAAATGCATATTTTAGAAGGAAGGGCGATTGTATGTGCTTTTTTCCCCCTCTCTGCTTTGTTTTTTAAACGTTGCTTTTCTCTCTTATATACATCTATGCATAGCCTTTTTGCTATCTGCCTGCATCGTTTCGGAGTTGATGTTTTCTTCTATTTTCTTTCCTTTTTTTGTTCTCGACTTTTCTTTTGTTTAATTGTGTTATACTTAGCCCTAGGATCTTTTTTTCTTTCAAAAAAGGCGTTAGAGGATGAAGGTTTACACTTTGAGAATGGAAAAATATAAAACCGTTATGGATTCCTGTTAGTTTGAGAAACAAGCTTTTGTGTATATTTCCGAACTTAAGAAAGTAATTGCGAAATAATATTGGCTAGTTAGCCCGACGTATGTAACCCTTGGCGCGCTTACTCCACGTTTGCTCTGAGAATCGATTCCGTCGGTTGAAATAACCATAAATTTATAAAAATAAGACCCTTGAAAACTAGCATTCCTGACGATTCGAAGCTGGCGCACATTAATTACTTTCACAGGGATCAGCCACAAGACTCAAACAGGGTGTTAATTTTGGCATGCGAAATTCCTTCACAATTCACCATAATATAATTCGGATGCATTAATTCTCGCATTTTCAATTTATAATTTACTTTCTGACGCAGCTCCAGCGGGGTGATTTTTGAGACCGACCACCGGGAGGTAATAGCGCTATCAGGCCATAAACTGGTGTAGGCCAAGGCGAAAAAAGATGAAAATACCAAGACGGGTAGAAGTAGAGTTTCGAGTGGCTGGGGG
>LDDX01000272.1:79885-149278 GCA_012184315.1 Arthrobotrys entomopaga
TGTCATGACTTTGGGAAAACACCAAAAATTGGGGGGTCCACGATTTTCTTTTGCACAGCAAAGTCCTATCAGTAGGGAGATTATCTTGCATTATGTTTTTGATTGCAAATATACTCTATTATTATTAGGTGTCTTGTATATATCCAGTATCGATGTCTCGTATCGTTATCTATGGTTATTTTTTTCCCCTTTCAATTCAAATTCGAACAAAAACGACAAGACATTCATTCCATAACTCGATTTAAGGTATGAATCCCCAGTTTCATAGAAAAGTTCGAGAAAATATTCAAAACGTAGATTTTTAAAAGACCAGATGAGATTAAAACATTAACAAGGAGGAAAATACGGATTAAATCTTTCGGAATGGAGATACAGAGCTCGAGGTATGTATGCATATGGGCCCCACTCCAATTCACTCTAGGTTATCTCGAACCTACGTCTTTTCAAAAAAGCTAAACCCTTTTTTATCTTTTCTTTCCTGTTGCGGCTGACATTGGCGAGTGCACTCTGTCGAGCGAGTGGCACGGGTATCGAACCTATCAGATGCAGCGCTCAGCGAATTAAGCTCAGAGAAGAGTGGGTCTGAAATTTTGTAGGCCATGCAATCCCTGTCCTGCCATCATCACGAAATGAAATGCGTCTTGTTGAATTCTCAGGTCTGTGAATCTTTTTAGTACCGTTACATGGCATATCAAGCCACCATGCAGAGTCTAGAAAGTACTATACCATAACTCTCAGGCTTATCACAGAAATGTTTTGTGGAGACCCACACACATCGCCAGGGCGATACAGATACATACAGCCAAACTTTACTTTTTTTGATCCCGCCATCTGCGAAAGAAAGAAAGAAAGCAGGGCCGGCCAGGACCGGCTGAACTGTGTGTGTGTGTGAGACTCGAGAATGAGACCATTCTGGCCATACATGCATCCATACATACAGACATGTAGATACATACATACATGTACATGCAAAAACGGCGCATCCAACGTGGGCAACACAACCAGCCGTTTGAGAGCGACTGAGACTTTTGCTGAGCTAAGCTACTTGAGTACTCGATTAGCATGCTTGTAAGCTTGTGCAACATGCATTTTTTCTGGTACACCCCATTCCCCATGCATGTACTGTGTGTACATAAGTGTAAGTGTAGGACCATTATTGTCATATAATATAATTTTACACATATGGTATGGTATGTGAGGTGGGTGGTATGCATAACATATCATATATTATACAGCCTAGCTAGCACCTCCCACAGAATTTTAATTTCGAAAGCCTTATTTGATCCGATCCCTTCCATTCCCTTTCCCTTCCCTTTCCCTTCCCTTGCCTTGCCTTGCCTCTTTTTTTATATTCCGGATGGTCGTACCATTTTTGTATACTAATTATCCTTCTCGTGAAACCCATTTTTTTAACAACCGAAAATAGCCAGTAGCTTTTTGTAGAATATTCTTCAGCGTCGACGTTTACTACCAAGTACTCAGCCAACCCTCCCGTTAATAATTTATATTGAAAACCGAGCTTGCAACCCCCGCCTGAGGGCAAAAACCTCTTATCACCATGCACCCGACAACCAAAGAAAAAGGACATTCCCGGCAGAACTCCATGACTCCTCTTATCGTCAAGCGGCCGCTACGGTTTCTGAAAACACCTGCGATCATCCTTATACCTATTTTTATGTTTCTTTTGGGGTTGAATGTTTATCAGCTCACACCGTTATTTGGGAGTATCATTGGCGATGCCTCGGAATCTGTAAGATACAAATTAATTAATTTAAATAATATATATTAACCTTTATATAATCATGTTAGATATACCCAACCGACCAAACAAACGACCGTCCTCTGGTCCTCTACGCCTACAAGGAAACCGAAAACGCCCGTAGAAACGCACTATTCTTCATAACCCACGGCCTGCACACCGCAGCCGATTTCATCTTCATCCTCAACGGTCCCACAAACCTCACCGACTCCATCCCTTCCGACGCCTCCAACATTCGAATCATCCAACGTGAAGACAAATGTTTCGATCTGGGTGCCTACGGCGAAGTATTAAACGCCAACAATAGAAGATTGGTGAAACGATATAACAGATTCATCCTTCTCAACGCTAGCGTCCGTGGACCGTTTATGCCCACTTGGAGTCGAGAATGCTGGAGCGATGCGTATCTTGCCAGAATCACTGATACCAATAAGGTAAACGTCACCTCATAATTCACCAAACCCCCCCGCCCCACATCTCTGATCTTCCCACTAATACGGTGTATGTAATATGTGTGTATTGTGTGTATGTGTATTAGTTGGTAGGAATGTCATACAACTGCAAACCACGCCGGACAGAAGTCCACCCGCACATCCAATCCATGATTCTCGCCACAGACCGCACGGGCATCTCCCTCATCCTCCCCGTTCTCTCCGAATGCTTCACGAACCATATGAGGGCAATCTACGCCGAGGGGAACAGCACCCGCGCGATCTGGAACGGCGGGTATACCGCCACCGCTCTCATGACTTCTTTTTCGAGTAAGGAAAACTACGCGCACGAGTGTAACCATACCGATGTCTTGGGCGGTGGTGCGTATTACGGTATGGCGGTGCATCCGTACGAAACGATCTTTATGAAGGCGAATAGGAATTTCGGGCAGCGTGTGTTGGATAAATTTACCGAGTGGACTGATGAGGCTGGGTATTCGAGTTATGAGGTTTGTGGGAAGGGTAGCGGGGAGGTACCCCCGCTTGGGGGGTGGGGGAGGTGGAAGGAAGCAAAGGCGGCGGCGGCAGCAGCAGCAGCAACAATGGTCCGGAGTTGAGGTTTAATTGAGGAAGTTATAAGGGGAGTTTTAATTAACTTTTCGGGATTTATTTGCATGGGAGGGGGGGTGGTACTATATTTCACGTTTCGTTACACTTATTACCCTATTAATTACGTGACGACAGAAGGAGTTTCTTTTTTTTTTTAAAAAAAAAAAAAAATACCAATTGTTATAGAAGAATTTTCAGTATTCATGTTGGTGACGGGGGAGGGGAGGATATTATATTAATATTAATTATTATTTAGAGACCAGGAGAGGAGGTCAAGGGGACAACGAATGTATGTATGATATGAATGGATTGAGGCGTGGGCGCAATGGTTGTGTATAATCTTCAGATCTTACTTAGTTAAGTAAGTAGTTATCAACAATTTGATTCAAGAATCAAGTGGTTACATGTGCACGAACTCGGGTTTCATGTATCCCCATCAAGATTAAAATCAATGTCCAACGGTACCTGACAGATTTGTGTGTGTTAATTACAACGTTGGATTACGGGTCGATATCCGATGTCCCTTGCAGTAGCCATGAAATGACGTACAACCAACAGTACAACTAACCCACGGCGAACGCGAAAGAATCTAGCAGGTGTTACGATTCTCAAAAGCGCCTACCCGAACACTTACCGATACCGGGACTGGGCGCTTTGAAAAATCAGCTATGCAAGGGTAACGTACTTATATATCAATACAACTTTTCTAATGATATGATACATCTATAGAAAAGATCAGCCCCAAAGGTTACGCCTCCGCGGCCTCCTTCTCAAGTTGAGTCTTAACCCAACACCGTTCGATATCCCACTCCATGGACCCAACCTCCACCCGGTCCTCCTCGTCAACATTGCATGGTTTCTCATTCTTAAACACCTCTCCAAGCCTCTCGATCAACTTGGGAACCTCAACAGTCAGTGGTGCATTATTGATACCATGGTGGGACTGGGACCGGGCGAAATGAGCAATCTACGGAAATGGACGAATAATAATTGGCGAGGAACCTAGAAACTGGAGAACTTGGTCTCTCAATAGATCCGAGCCATGTCTTATTATTTATGCTGTAATATCTATGCTATCTCTATAATCCCCGCCTTTATAATAAAAACTATACTCCTAGCTACCCAGTTCTCCCCAACTCGCGAAAGAATCGCGGTAAAAGCTCTGGGCGTGAAAGCTTTCGATTTCCGCCTTCTTCGCCTCTTTTCCCTTTATCCCCACTTCGCTTGGCCTTCACTGTATCTGTCGCCTTCTTTTCACCTTCTTGGATAGGAACAGGATCCAGACGACGCAGCGTCTTATCATCTCCGACCTTTGGCGCACGTTTGGTCTTATCACCGTGCCGCTTAGTAAACTCTTTGGTCTTGGCGGTATTTAACTTCGAAAGCTTCTCACTCTTGGGGACTGCGGGTCTGATATCTAGATTGGAATGGGGGGTAGGTGGTCGACGACTCGCGCTCATGTCGATGCCCCCTTTCTAGGAGGGTTGGAACAGCGGCGGTCCATCCCAGACCATATCTTCTCCTTCGGCATCCGGTTCTATCATTGCGGGACCCCAGTCGATTTTCTCGAGCTCTCTGGTGAAGAAATTTCTCTCTTCCGCCAGAAGATTTGGATCAAAGCCCATCAAAGTCATAGGTTGCGGATAGTGATGGAGGTTGTAAAAGTGTATCAAACCCCGGAGTGCCTGCTCTTGTGGCTAAAATTACTCATTAGTAATTTATCAACTTTTTTTAATAAAGAAGGAATATTACCATTGCTTCTTCGACATCGCTGTCAACATCTTGAGCAGCAAGCCAATCATCTCTCAATTCTGGTCGGCAGTGAAGGTAGATAGATGTAATTACTCTCATGTTACCTAATTTAATTAGCATCCTCAATGAACAATCGAAATTGAATGCGAACATACTCTGTCTCCACTTTCGCCCACAAAATGGAACTTGTCCTTTGAAAAGTTTCAATGAATACAGCCGCATCTCTTCTTGGGGAACCTTCAGCGGTTTCCTTAAGATGGTGCTGCTCTTATACTGCACCAACATCAAGTTTCGATGAGGTTTCCCCTTGCAGACCTTTTGCATCACACGCAAGAAGTTTACGGTTGTGAAGAAATTTCGCCACGAAAATTCCGTTATGATGGTAGGCTCTTCACCGTTGTCTGTTTTTAATGGGATCACTGGCTCTGGCTCCGTGTGCACTCTTCTGATCCTCATTATTGGTGGTGGAACGGCATCATCAGATGAGTCAGACTGTCCTCTATTCCTAGGAGAAGGGACCGGTACTGTATGCTGCCTTGCGGAATTTTTCGAGCAAAATTGGAAGTACCTGATTCGGGTTAATATTTTAATTGAGATGTCCCAAGGGAAGTTGTTGCTTACGAAAATTCTTTCTTGTCGGATATCAAAGCAACAGTTTGCGTAACTTCCTGTTGACTGTAAATCTTCAACATCAATGGCAGAAAGTTTGAGTCGAGCAATAGCTGGGATAAATATTCAAACTTCAGGACATCTGTAATTTCAATATTAGTTATTTTGGTATCTAGAATGAGATTAAGGATTTCTTACGAGAAACTCTAAACCATTTGAGAAGGCATAAGAACAAGACTCCTGTAACCTTGCTCATGATCTCTTTGTTTCTGAGTTTATCAAGTTCTTCCATGCTCATAAAGGCGACTCCGTCGAGTTCTAATGCATCACCAAGAATGCCCACATTACCAGGTTCATCCTCTTTCCTATCAACAATGGCACTAGCTCCATTTTGAGGGACTGGTGGGTTGACAATTGACATGTTGGCTAGTGTGATCTTCAACAAAACGATGACGAAGGATTGTAAGAATGGAAGAATATCTCGCTATACCCTTTTTGTCAACAAACGTGAAATCAGTAATTTTGAAGGCAAACTACTCACATAAATACTATCCACCCTCTCCAAAGCTTGAACCTCCTTTTGTTTATCTTTGCACTTTTCAGGCGCGCTGCTAATTTTTTCCGCATCAGACTTGATCTCAGCATCAATACCCGACCAACCTCTCTCTGATTTGAGAAAGCGCTCTTTCTCCTCTGCGAGTTGCTGAAGAGCTGGGCAAACTCTGACTCTCGATCTGAACAAATCTCCTCCCTCGCGGATACTTGTAGGGACTCCCACGTCATTTGAATTCATGTTCGCCCAACCATCTTTCCAACCTCCAAGTGCTGTCGGTGGGTATAAAAATGGAAAGTTATTGTTCGTCTGGTAGTTGTGTTTTTTGCCACCTTTCCCAGCGATTGGTGAAGGTGGTGGAGAAGGAGCAGGAGTGGCGATGTGGACTGGCTGGTTGAGAATGGATGGTGTTGTCGAAGCAGAGGTGAGGACTGTAGGAGGGGCTAGGTCTCCGTTTGAGTTTGCAACCAATGATTTCGTGACGAAATTTGGTACCGCTGGCGCATTATAGGCTGGATATTTATGTAGAAGCTCTTGGCGGAAATTGTGGTAGTCAAGTGGAGATGCAGTAATTTTGGAGTACGTGGAGATGCTTGTGTCGACCGTTGACGCCGTTTCTGCATTCTCCTTGTCATTCGGCGGGTTTTCTTTCTTTATCATGAGCGTCTTTTGCGGTAATACAGCCGGTTGGCCTTTTGTCGTCGGTGGCCCGTCGTCATCAGCACCTTCAGTGAGAAAGATCCGTAGCATTTTGGTTTTTTTCAGCTGTTCGCTTGTACCAAGCACGCATAACAGAAGTTTCCAGAGCAGCAACAAGAGCTACATATCTAGGTTAGTGACAACTTTATGGCATTGCAAAAAGAAACGTATAAGCAACTTACAGCCTGCAATGGAACACCGGGAGCATCCTCCCAGCGAAGTTTTGCGGCATTCTCGACGATAAATTGCACGATATTAGGCTCAAGACCCGCTACCATCACGACCAGTCAGTATATATCAGTGGAATTCAAGCTAAGAACATTGACCTACCAACTTCTTCGCAGAACCTTTCGTCTTCTCGGCCAGTTTCCAATATAAGATAGAATATGGTTAGACAAAGCCTTAACTCTCTACGATCGGCTTGTCTTGTCAAATCATCTTCATTTGGTTCACGGTCCTCCCATTCCTTCGCTATCCGCATCCGTATTAGGGACCAGAGCGGATCTAGAAGGGAAGTCTTGCGGATTAGGTTGCAGTTTTCTTTTATCCAATGTAGTTGATGATCCGGTGACCGCGTTTCGCCGTAGACTCCTTGGGCTATATAAGCGAGAGATAGTAATGCATCAAGTCTCTGATCTTGGGACGATGATTCCACAAATTCCACCAATCGATTTAGACATTTCCTTCGCCTCGCAACGGATGATCGTATCCATGGCACTATTTGAAATCAGTAAATCTGGTCCAAGGTAGATGTATCGCGTAGGGACGAACATTCGGTATAAACTCTCTGGAATTGTCGTTTGCACGCCAGCACTAACTGTCGTTCCGATTCGGAATAAGGGAACCACTCTTCAATCTCGTTTTGTAGAGTATCTGTGTCGGTGTACTTGAAGGCATATTCTATTTGCTGGTTCGGTTAGCTATAATCCCACAATCAATACCCAGGAGGTCTCTATCGTGTGATACCTTCTGCTTTGGCATTTCGGTAACAAGTTTCTTGAGCTGCGATAAGCTGAGAGAATCTGGTGCGAAGCCATTATCGCCTTCTCTATCCGATACCGCCGTATCTATCCGGAGGTTCTGTGAGTTTGGGGGTGGCTGGGCTTTGTTCGCATTTGAGGATGGATTAGGTTGGAGGGGTCCGAATGGGATGGATATTTTGGCGCCTCGCTTGATACCTAGGCGAGGTTCGACCTCTGGTTCGATATCTAGGTTGGGAGTGATGTCGATACCGTCATCTTCGATCACAGCTTCCGGGAACTCTTCGTCTATGATCGCAGATGAGGAAGAGGAACTTTGCGGGGGCTCTGGCTCCCCTCCTTCGCTGACTGTCGTCATTTCGATGTCGATGATGAAGTTGATTTATAAAGGAGCTAGCTTGAGCTGCGAAGTTGAGGTGGTTAAGTCAGTCAAGCGTCGATGTTTGCCTAATCTGATAATTTCCACGTTGGGAGAATGTGGGATCAAACACGCAACGCTAAAAATCAACGAGAATCACAACACAAAAAAGAAACTGCGAAAAAGCAGTCTCGCGAGTCTGAATATAATTATATAATACATATTGCGGACGCTTAACATTCATCTTGCATTTATTTGCTAATCACTAAACTTGCGGGTCCTATTTTGGATGACAATAGCAGTTATTTGGTATAAATCACGGCACAATCAAGATAAACGCTAATTTCTACGTTACACCATAATTTCTGGAATTAATCATGTACCAGAGGCAATATCCATCACTGAGATCTAATAGCTATAGTAGTATATATGGGTACTTTATATTGATATACTAATTCTGGCTTCGAGACTAGGAGATTTATATGATATAAGGTGGGGTTTGTTCGAACTTCTTAGAATTTGATATTTCCCAAGCACTCCGGAGTACTGTTCTAGGAAGTGGGTTGGTCTAAAGCAAGGATCATAGCCCGCTTATATATATACCAGCTTAACATATCCAATAACGACGGTTGATGAGCTCCGGCTATATGGTTAGAACCAAGAGGCCTCGCTGGAGCCAAAATCAAGTGGAATCCCCTAGCTACCAGGTTACGACCAGGAATTTGCAATATTTGGGGGCTCGTAAAATCAAACAAAACTTCAAATTTAAAGCTAACCAGTCAGTTCCCTCGCAAGTCCTCTCAAGTCAAGATCTTAAGAGTTCTATCGTAACTTGAGAGCTATTAGAGCCCTCGGAGTGAGAACAGATGACCCACTAAGTGGAGGCGCGACCCACGGTAGATTCTCTCTTGGTGCAGCTTAAAAAAGCCACAGCAACCAATAAATGCCATCCGTCTCGGTACCAATGTTGTTTTTATTCCCAAATCACTTTATCCAACTTCCAGGTTCAAGGTAATATAAATAGCCTAATCTAGCCTAGTCCATCCTGTCCGACCGCGTTTCGTACAAAACTGTCCCACCGCTTGAACCAAGAGGTGATCCAATCTGAATTCATAACTGCCAAATGGTAACCGATGCCGGCCGGGGTTAGTCCCTGCAGCAGTGTTGTGACCATTTTGTTACATTCAACGGAGTTTATCGTTCCGATCATTTTATGTGCACGCGAACATAATCGTTCACCAGGTCTTGTTTCCGAACCGACATAGGGAAACAGAAAATTTCGCGCGAATTTCATCCCAGTACGTCAAAATCATGCAAAAAAAGCGTACATGCAGATTATGCAAGATGAAATTTGGAACATGGGGCCTTGTGCGATTGTAGTTGCGATACTGGAGCTTTAACTGTGTTCCAAAATTAAGAAGGCAATGGTAGATTGAGCTTAACTCTTACGAATCGCTAGTATTAGCTAGAATAAAAGAAAAACATGAGGTCATAAAACTTCCAAACACTCGTAACTACATATCAGCGTTCGGTAGAGAACTCCCTGTCAACATCAATCTGGTACGAAGCGAATTTCCTAGCTGGAATACCCTTCTGGAACATGATGTCAAGCTCCTCGAATGTACGATCTTTCGTCTCTGGAAGTCTGAAGTATCCCCAGATATTGGTCAAGAAAGCGAGGACAAACCAGAACCACGCAGTTTTTCCCTTTGCGTTCCATGCAGTTGGAGAGAGAAGTCTGGGCTGGATGAGACCACCGCAGATGATGTTGCCAAGGTAGTACGTGCTACGGGCCAACACGACAGTTTGTGTTCTGAGACGAGTGGAGCCGATTTCAGCGACGAGGGTGTATACGATCGGGCCGACAGACATGGAGTACGCGCCGAGCCATACAATAGTGAGTAAAGATTGCCCCCATGCGAGAGACTTTGTCTGGTTAGGAACGGAAGCGAGGACACCAATGAGGAAGAGGATGACAACCAAGAATGAGAAGCCCGTGAACCAGATCGTTCGGCGACCAAACTTGCTGAGGTAGAACCAGGAGATGATTGTTCCAACGAAAGCGATACCAGTACCTCCGAGAGAAATACCATACGAGGTCGAGGCATCAATACCAGTTTGTTGGAAGAAGAAGGAACCGGAATAGCAGAGAGCACCACCGTTGGTAATCTGGGACAAGAAAGCCATGCAGGCAATTTCGGTGCGACGACGGTTGGTACCTCTAAAAGCATCGTAGTAGTTAACACCTTTGCGCTCTTCCTTCTCGAGTTTATTGGTGTGGACCATGAGAGCAATCTGGGCGTTGTAGTCGATATCGTGCTCCGGTTGCGACAGACGCATTAAAGACTTCTTGGCCTCCTCGAGTTTTCCAACACGAACCAAGAACCAAGGGGACTCTGGAGCCAAGAATGCAAAGATACTGAGAGGAATTGGCCAAATCCACTTGAAGTTCGTCAGTTGAGTGAAATCTTGTTTTGCATAAGTGGTCAAGCGCAAGCAT
Organism: Arthrobotrys entomopaga; assembly: GCA_012184315.1. NCBI lineage: Eukaryota > Fungi > Ascomycota > Orbiliomycetes > Orbiliales > Orbiliaceae > Arthrobotrys > Arthrobotrys entomopaga. The sequence goes on from LDDX01000272.1 coordinate 90,136, forward strand.
TTGCAAGCTTACCTGGATTGCGAATGGGACTCTGTAACTCCATTGGTTAGGAACATTGACAAGACCCTTCAATACACCTGCGGAAATGAACTGTCCGATACACCAGCAGAGGTTGACATAGGCGGTAAGATAACCACGGAGAGCAAGAGGCGCGACTTCGGCAGCATATGCTGGTCCTGAAGTTGCAAATACACCCCATGGAATATTACAGAACAGAGTTCCAACAAAGATAACTTTGATGTTGTTGGCGAAGAAGACGATGAAGATAAACCCGGTCAAGAGAATCATGCTACCAATCAAGACAATTCGGTGGCCGTATTTTGCAGTGAGATACCCGTTGAGCATAGCACCGATAATGTTACCGACAGCGGCGATAACGTTGAGGTTGGACATCCAGTTAGCATCGATTTGATAGCCACTGTCCGGTGTCAAATAGCCATATTTCTTTTGGAATGCTATGAAGAGACCGTAGTTAGCCAAGCTTGCATGCGAGATATAAAATTCAAGCTCTCACAGTGTATTAATATTTACTTACCAGGATAACCGAAGAAAGAACCAAGAAGTGTAACATCATAACCTTCCATGATGACAGTGGTAGAGATCAAAATAGACCAAATAGCTGCACGCTTATAGGTCTTAATGGCTTGCACAAATGTAAGATTGTGCTCCGCATAAGTGGCCCGCTTTGCGCTATCGTTGAGAGCCTTGTTGGTGAGGTCGACATTGTCATAATGCTGAACGGAAATATCTCCCTTCTCGTCCACCAGGGTGGTCCCCTCGACTTTCGTGGGTTCCGACATATTATTGCTAAGAGGAAGGCACAATAAAAATTGGCTCTCGAAATCCCGATTCGAGGTTTAGCAGCTTGGAGCTGAAAGATGAATAACTTGAGTTACTTCAAGATGACCCGCTCTCGAAGAACAGGGTGCGGTCATGCATCACTTTATACTTTTGTAGTATGCACTGAAGCATGAAGCAGCAAGGATAGCTATATAGCTCGATCTTTCACGGGTTGCAAGATATTCGAGCCCGGAAAAGCCTGCAGCCAACAACGCTGCATCCTACATATCAGACAAATTAACGGTGCCAATGGAGCCAATGCCCCCGACGCGAATTGCAAATAAGATATTTTGATGAAGATCTTTGCAAGTATCAGGCTTTTGGCTCAAGGCATATATGCATATCGAGGACTTCTGCTATTGGCGGAACAATTATAGCATGTGGAGAAGGCCAAGACATTCAACTGCCCATGCACCGGTACCCTCAGATAGAAGGTTAAGTTGACGGTACTATTAAAAAGTATATCTCATATGATCATGCCTTCACAGAAGGAAACGGGCTCTCCCCGCGGGTTACTGTCGCACGTACCATGGCTACCAAATTAACCGAAACTTGCTTGCCGCTCAAACTATATCAGCGATTTTATCAACCAACACTCCAACCGACATGCTCAGACGGAACGAATGAGCGCCACAACCGACCCTCCATAACGAACACACTTTGATAACTCGACAAATCTTTAATTACTCTCCCGCACCCAAAAAACTGGTGCGGACTGGGTTTGAAAAGCATGACATGCCGGGGGTCAATACGAAATCCTTGGAAATAGCCTATATGAGGCTAAATCGACCGCTTCCATGACTGTGAGCGAGCTCAAAATGCTTGGTATTTCTTCAAATTTTGCCCTGATACACTCGAATATTACTCTTGCGAGCAATAGCGCGTCGGTGAATTTAGAAAAGGCATTCGAGTCGAGTTCATTTTGACTTCAGCTGATCTCATACTATACTTCCGTAGAGATCTCGAGAGAGTTCTAAAGGACAAGACTTAGAAGTTGGCAGTTGCAACCTGTATTCCCACATTAATATTTCGTGCAGGTAGAAGTTCGGATCCGGGTGCGCGGGAGCTAACTTCGGTTCAAAAATCGAACTAAGTTGCACACTGATCATTATACTAACGAAGGTTACGAGCCAGCAGCAAAACTGCCCCGTCTGGCTTCGAGACTACTAAGGAACCATAACGCACTTCGTAAATGCGACAAAAGTGCGTGAAAATCACAATATCTATCAGTTGACTATAGTCGCTTGGCTAAGGAGGGTTACGAGAGTCGACCAGATTGACAACTGTTATTCCGAAGGCGCCTAGCGCTGCTAGGCCAGCAACCAACGCGACAGGCTAGTCTCGTGCCTCAAATGCAACACGCAGTACTCACTATCCAAGTTAACTTCACCGCAATCGCACCTTTAGCACCACGAACATTGGACATGATTTCTCTGCCTTTAGATACCCGGGGGGAATAGTATCGAATGGCCATTTAAATATACAAAATTTAGTGAGATCTTGTTACAGAAAGCTTTTAGCTCTTTAGCAACTCTTTTATCTATGTAGAGATTCTAGATATGATGGCATCGATATGTCACGATATCGATGGACGTATCGCAACCCAAGAAGTTTTGTCATCCTGTAACCATGACGCATGTCAAATTCAAAGTCGGACACGATAATCATTGTGTGATGCATTGGAACGTGCATATTATTTCACCACACCAGGCAGTGGTGATTTTTTGGGCCAGAAACTCTGTTTAAAGAAATATATAGTATACAGTCACATTCCAACGTGGAGCGAGGAATTCTTCGACCGCTTTCTTCGAATGGATTTGCATATTTTTAACAGAATGCAAACATAACCCTGAACGTATCAATAAAATCCAAAACGGTCATTCTGAAACCAACCGAGTCTGTAATAGTCGAGGACGAGCACGAGAGCCGTCTAACGAGATTCCTGGCAACCGTTTTTGCTCTCTCACTTTTGCTATTGTCGAGAATCTGAACAAGTGCCAATATCATATGAGCAGTACCTTGGATTAATCTTCTCCGCAAACAAAAGTCTCGTGTCTTATAACAATTATTCTTTCAAATACCAATCAATCATTAGCTGTTGATATAACCTGCTACTGTTCGCGAATTCGGTTTAGAGGGCCAACATCGATAAGATTGACTAGGATATGTACTTGAGATATCTAGGTTTAATTTTACAGCCTAATGGAGATACATTTTTATGCGATTGAAGGAACTGACGATAACTAGCAGCTACAATACGAACCTGGCCGCATTGTTGGAGATGTGTTAAGTCTTCCATCATGGTTCGGTTAATCCCGAGGATGGCTAACTCGCAGGATTCTAGAAGCTTAGGAACGTCCGGAACGGAAACGGGTGATATCGATGGTGAAGCGAATATTGATGACGGCATTTCCCGATCGAAAAGCGGGACGCGATGATGAAACCAGTAATAAATCCCAGGCAACGGAGTATCATGTATTTATGTTGCGTTAAATCCCCTAGGAAGACGTCTGAATGACATCCGTAGATGAGAGCCTCGAAACTTCGAGATGACGTACGGATCGATTTGTTTTGGCAATGACCATTTTGCATTTTAGACGAAATATTTATATGTATCAGAGATAAAGCCCCCTTAAGGGTCCTTGGGATCGCAAAAATCCTCGAGTTACAATTACTTCCAAGTCAATCATTTTCAGTTCCCAGTCTACACCCTTTCGCCAATCTGAGTTACTACATTCATTACAACCTTGGACTCAACCCACTCTTATTGTTGAAAGGGTCACACTAAACTTGACTTTCGTTATCGGTCTTGTCAAACCGATTAATTTTTACTTGCTTTTTCCTTCTTCTAGAATTCTTCTCCGAAGCATAAGGCTTTCGTAAAACTCACTCACCGCCAGAAGGATACCGCCTCTTTCACGATTCTTCGGCCCACAAGCGTATGTCTTCAATCCATTTTTTTTATGTTTTTTTCTTCGTGTGAAATATAGCGCTTACGGTTTTGGTAAGTTAGCACTATAGATTAAGGCTTCTAGATCATTGTTCTGTCCAAAGGCAGAGCAAGGAGGATAAGTTTACCAAGCTAGTTGAAATAGTCATCGCGGCTTCTTAGGGCATCGGTCCCTCATATAATTGCCCATACATCGACTTATAAACACTTCAACAATGCGGATTACATTCCTGGTATTGGGTTTGACAGCAATTCATAAATCTCTAGGATTCTGTGATTGTTCCAATATAGCCGCGCTAACTCTCAATTGTGCCCCGACTGACTCGGCATGCATCTGTAATTCTGGAAACTATTTGACTGTATTTAACAGTTGTTCTGAAACTTGCTCGGACGAAGAAAAGAAGCACGTTACGGATATCTATAACAGTGCCTGTAAGCGCACGCCCTCGACAACTTCCGTTTTTACTAGGAAAAGTGCCACCACTTCGGTTCATATTAGGACAAATGCACCCACTTCAGTTCCTATAGCTATGAAAATTGCCACCACTTCGATTTCTACTAAGAAAAGTGTCACTACTTCGATTTCTACTAAGAAAAGTGCCACCACATCAACCTCATCAAGCCTCCATTCCACTATAACCTCATCGAGTTTTATAACCACGAGCACGAAAAAGACGAAAAAGGTAGCACCAACGTCATCTCCCTCTTCAGCAGCTTTAGCATCACCATCAAAGACGATATTACCAAACACGGCTCCTACAAATATTGTAAATACCCGTCCAATCCTCAGCAACAAACAAATCGGAGGTATCGCGGGGGGTGTCGCAGGTTTGATAATTATAGCAATCATATCAGGGTTGCTTCTTGCTCATAAAAAGTTCAAGGCTGCGGAAAAAAAGGCTGATGTCGAACGGGATGTTGAAGTGAAAGATTTCGTGGAGGGTGGAAGGCGATTACGGGCAGCTTCAACATCATCTTATGTAAGCGACCGTATGTACAGTCTCAGGAAACCGCTATCCTATACCCTTGGTGAATATAACTCAACCAATTATTTGGCCGGTTAGCGAGATAGTTTGTATTTTAACACTTCTGATACATATCGGTATTATACCCATATATGCTACCTTAAACAAGTACTCGCGGATATTGAACGTTGATGTATATATGTCGTTCCGAGGTTGTTGTACGTATGTGCATATGTGCACTAGCGGGAGCTAGGAGGACCGGACACCACTTCCTTGATCTACGTCTACTCGATCTCATACCCAGACCTACTGATTACTTCGACAAAAATATCCATTTCAATAAACTTAACAGAGACCGTATTATCGAAACTTATAACACAGGTATTAAAACAGATATTAGGCTTGTTTTATCAATTGACCAGCGAAACTTTAACCGGATTTTATGAAGCTGTATGCAGTTGCGAATTCGAAATCGCGTTCGGTGACGAGGATTCCAAAGTTCCATGTGGATTTTTGAGCATCTCGTGCGTTGTGAATTGAATAGTTAAATAATTAGTACTTAAGTAGTTCGATTCTCCGATTCTTCTCAGTCTCGGTAATTTTATTATTAATTTTTTAAATTTATATTGATTATTGCTTAAAGGTACCAAACTGGCTAGTCCCGGGATTGGATTCTCCTGATACTAGATTTCTGGAATCAGATTTAAATTTCGTGACACATTTGGTGTTTGCTAGATTGAAACCCGGAAAAAGAAATTGCCTTACGAAGATTGGAGTGGAGTAAATTATAAATATTATAATTACTTAAGTATATATTAATAATCCGGCATGACCAACCACATGTACGTAACGCTGGTCAATGAAAGACAGAACCGTAACCATGGCTCAACTGGGGAATATTCCTAGTCGATGATCATCCAGCTACTGATCAGCTGACCTGCCAGAGGTGCATTGAGATCAGGGCTCTTCGCGTATGCGCTTGCCCCGGTCATACTGCACTCAGAGTTGACCTTGCTACATGTATATACCAAGCTTTCTGAGAGTCACAATCCCATTTATTAGAGGTTGACTGTTGGTCTAGATTTGAGCCCGCCTATCAACCTTTAGCTGATCTAGACTATTCCACAATAACTATTAGCATGTCACTAGCTAAATAGTCAACCAATGGTTAGAGAAGCTCACCCTCCAGTTCAGCTGCTCAGCTCGATCATACAGTTTGCGGGTTCTCAAATTTGCAAAGATCTAAAAGGCTCAATTTAATATCTGAGTACATATTATAACCAGAATATACCTAGTATGCTAGTAAGTAGTGACTATCACAACAAGGCACATCTCATGAGTTCTAAGCTGAGTTCTCATATTCCAAGCCCACGGGCAGCGCAGCGTATACATAGCCTCCTAGTCAGTTTATACAATGCTCTCGAGGCCAATTTCATACCCTTGCGACCTCTAGTCAATGTTATTGCATACCCCGAGGTCATGGCATAAGTCCAAGCGGGTTTAGCTCAGTTGGTAAGCACATATATTCCACCAATTGCTATCCTGTCACAGATGGATTCTAGTCTCAATATCGGACTACTCCAATTGTGACTCGAGGCGACCCATATCAGGAAACAAGTAATTCTAACAGTGCCATAATAGGGAGAGCGTATGACTGAAGTAAACTTCATTCAATCAATCATAAGGTCGTGTGTTCGATCCACACAAACCGCAGCAATTTTTTTTTTAATTTATGCTTTGCAGATATAGAGAATTTGTGATTATTATTTTTGCTTTGTTTTAAATTTTTGGACTCGAGGGAATAAGCTAGGTGATTTCACCGGGGGGGTTACCCTAACCCTTCATGGCAATTAGTGTTGGCTGCGAGGGTAAACGTATAAACACATATTTGGAGGTTTTCAATTGAAGTAAATCTTACCAGAGATCTGGAAAGCTTATAATACTTTAGAAATGATGGATAAGATATAAAACACACGAAATATTAAATTTTTTATTCAAACTCACTCCACGAATTTTGTTACTCTAACGATCTTATAATTTACAAGTTTAACATTCTGATCAATTGAGTTGACCGAGTTAATCGAGGAATCTAGTCACGTTTGCCTGTCGACAAGCTCCGTTACCGTATAGCTACATTTCTACATGCACAATTGCACAATTGCAAATCGATTGAATTTCGATCATCCAGATATCGATCCCAAACAGCTTGAACAAGTATCCCAAAAAAGAAAGAAAGAAGAAGAGAACCAAAAAGGAAAAAAGACTCTGGTTGTGCGGATCAAGTACGCCAAGTTATACTAGTTAAACCAGTATGGGCATGGTATCTTTTGAATTCGTGGTCAGGCTTGGTGTTTATCTATGCGTTGACTGCAACAAAAACAACGATTGACCGAGTTATGCATGTTCAAAACCTATCGATCTTCTCGAAACGTAGTACTAAAATATTTGTTTATTTATCGTTGAAAGTCTTATGATATAGCTTTGAATTATTTGTTGCTTGATTATGAAGATTTGGCCTTCCGCCGAGCAACTTGCATACATATCTCTGTAACCATTCCAATCATGCCCAGCGCCTACCACAAGATCGCTGCTGAGGTTACGCTACGAAGAATGACACGATGATGAAGTCGATGCTGGGATTCTTCTTACGGTCCAAGAAGGACCGGACCATCAAGCAAAGAGTCAAAGGTCAGGTCAAGAGAATCACCAGCAAAGTCAGTTTTTGGAAGAAACCCAACCCGCCGCCGACTAGCGCACCTGCGACCAGCACGACTGTGTTTACCCGCACGAGTTCCGATGCCTTTTTCTATCCCTCTTCAAGCGTAACTTCGTCTGAAAGTTCGATCTATCTCGCTTTTTACCCTTGGATGTCAGGAACGTCATGGCAAGATTCCGGCGACAGCAATCCATCCTCTTATTCTACCCAAACGACCGATAAAAGTTGGTTAGCTCACAAACCTTCTTTCTCAGCACTATCCAGAAAACGAAGTAAGAGGAAACAGATACTACAGAATCCATACTGGAAGGATGTATTTCCAATCATGGAACTGCCAGCAGAACTGATCCCTGAGATACTGAAGTGGGTATCCATCCCGACATATATACATCTGTTCTTCACAACTAGATACTTTCGACATTTGATCGCTATGAAATTTGCACCGTGGTTCGAGAGTCTAGGTCATTACCCAATGCTCTTCGACTTTTGTGGTATTGTAAGAGCTCTCAAACATTGGGCCGCTAAGCGGAGCCCAGAACTTTCAGAATCAAAGCTCGTTGGATGGATCACTCTCCTTCTGTTCCATATCTCTTGTTATTTAGTTGTGGTAAGTAACAATCTGATATTCTAGTGTTACTCAGTGGTGCTATCTGATTGAAATATGACACTTACCACCCAACCCCCTTTTAGATTGGAATCCTTCCACCGCCTCAAAACACTCGCGAGTACTATGATCAAATTTTCAAGCTGAATACTATGAAGGAGTGGAATAGAAGGCTGGTTTCAACCCCGCCAGAGTATTTCAAGACGTATTTCACCCTTCTTTGCACCAGCCGAGCGCGATATAGGCATCATGAGCATGGGTCAAAGGAGACTAGGAGACAGATAGATCAAAATTAACATCGAAAGTCTCTTGATGTGAATTGTTATTTTGTTTTGAGTGATTCTAGATTGAAACGAATACCGGATACATGGGTCCAAGCCAAGAAGATTCCACCACCACCGCCTAAATCAGTAAAAATGAATTTGATCCGGATATCCTCTTTTGTAACGAGATGTAATTTTCTAGATGGAATTTGAGACCTCCCAAAACTTCCCCTGGACACAAACTTTCTCCCCTCGTGCAATAGCATAATGTGTAACGACCGAATCCCGCTTCGGTTTTACTTCAACCAGAATACCTAGGTTCGCGGGCACGGGAACCGGGCGTTTGAAGCTAACCTCCAATCGTAGAGGTGCGTTCGACCCCTTCGACTCAGACCCGCTCAATAATATTTCCTTCAATGCCAACGCAGCAACATGATTCCCATGTGCGATCTTTCCAGGAAATCCGAATAACTTTGCGGCAACTCCATAAATATGAATCGGGTTATAATCCTTACAAAGCCTCGCCCACTTTATAGGGTCGCTATACCCAACCACCATCTGTCCGACCCTCGGCTTCCCCATCAGCTGAAACTCAAACTCAGGTTCCCGAGTTATTTCAGACAATTTGACCGAAGCTGGTATTTTGATAAACTGTAAAAGAGTGTGTACCTGACGAAATATGGGAGTGAGAGTATTCGTATCAGATTCCGTCGGTATTCGGAGTTCAATTACCAAATCGTATTCAAGCCCTCGCTTCATTACCCTAGCTGGCGATTCGAGTGTTGAGAATACCATACCACCCTCAGCCTTTTCCAATAACTCTAGAGTACATAGATCCGGACGCAGAATCTCAAAGCTATTCCGAACATTAACCGCACCGAGAGGTTGGATCGGACATCCTCTTTTTACCATGACGAGAAGCATGCATGGTTCTGTGATTGCTGACAGGAATAGTGCTTTTATAACTTTATACTTGTCAATTTCGTCTCGGTTACTCCCTGTAGCTGTTGTGTATTGTTCAATGTCCCGCTTGGTAAATTTGAACGGCATTGATACGGATAATTTCGGAACTTGTGTTTTGATAGATCCGGAACGGCCTTGGGAGCTTGTTCCTCCGATGAGGACCATGAGACCATTTAGAATAGATTTTAAGACAAGTAGGATCATCGATATCGTTATTTCTGTTATACTTAAGAGTGTAGGGCGAAAATCGAGAGAGGCATGGTCGCCGTTTTGAAAGAGTGGGCCGAGTCGTCCAAACATCATGGCTGTTATATATATCTGCAGCTGCAGGTTTGTGTTTGTAAGGAGGGTTTGCGGAGACTAATATTTTGTCTGTTCCTGGCAACGAGCGTTAAAATGTGTTGAAAGTGTGGTAAATTTTGCAAACTCGGTCTTCTTTTGCCAAAGATGAACTTTGTCGATTCAAATTCAACAATGACTCTTAACTTTGCTTAAAACAGAATTATAGATACGGAGAAGAATAGAGGCGCTTTGATAAAGAAATCTCCGTCTTACCTTCAACAAGTTTCAGCGCTGTCAGATGGAATGTCATAAAGTAAGCCGAGGCTCAATGCAATGTACTCAGAATTCAAGCTCTTGGCTAGCTTTAAGTTGTGTCGAATAATTTCAAACATGACAAAAATCTAAAAAAATACAATACAGGCGTATATATATACGTATATCCAGACCAGAATCGAAGGGATAATACGAAATATCGGCAAAGCCGAAGAAACTAGATCCCAAACCTCCCACCAACCAACCAACAATATGCAAGCACTCAGACCTTTAATAACGGTGATCGGTGCTACCGGTACCGGCAAGTCCAAGGTCAGCCGGGATTCAATTCCACCGAATTACCCTCCTCTTCATGCATCCAAATTAACCAAACTCATTTAATTCGTATAGCTCGCCGTGGATCTAGCCCTTGCTCTAAACGGCGAAATCATCAACAGCGATGCAATGCAAATGTATCGCGGCTTAGACGTCATCACAAACAAACACCCCGTTGAAGAGCGAATGGGCGTACCCCACCACCTAATCGACATCCTAAACCCGGACGAAGCCTGGAAAATAGGACAATGGCTAACCGTGGCGGTTGACACCATTGAAGATATCAGACGGCGGGGCAAGGTCCCCATCGTGGTCGGTGGAACACACTATTACGCACAGTCTTTACTGTTCCGAGAAAGTCTCCAAGATTTTGAAGATAAACTCATCAGCGACGAGTATATCAACCATAGGGAAACTATGGTTGCAAAATATCCCGTTCTCGATGCGCCGACGCCGGAGATATTGGAGGAACTTAGACGACGAGATCCTGTGATGGCGGATAGATGGCATCCGAACGATAGGAGAAAGATTTTGAGATCTTTGGAGATTTGTTTGACTACGAATCGGAAGGCGTCGGATCTCTACGCTGAAGCGGCGGAGACGAATTCTGACAAGTCAACCGCAAGGTTTTCGAATCTGTTGTTCTGGGTTCATGCCTCTGACGAGGTTTTGTCTTCAAGACTTAAAGGCAGGGTCGACAAGATGATCGAACAAGGCTTGTTCAATGAACTCAATGATCTCTACAAGCTTTATAAGGAAAAGAAGAACGAAATGGACACTACGTCGGGTGTATGGCAGAGCATCGGGTGGAAGGAATTCGTACCGTATTTGACACTCAAGGATCGACTTGACAGCGAGACTTTCGATGCCACGGTTAGAACCAAACTCGAAGCTGAAATGGCCCAACTCAAAGCTGAAGGGATCGAAAAGACAAACGTCAATACGAGAAGTTATTACAAAAGCCAGCTCAAATGGATCAGAATCAAGCTTCTGAACAAACTACTGACAGATTCTGCTTCGCTGTCGGAGGGTGGTGTGTATCTACTCGATACATCGGATCTCTCTAAATGGAACGAAACCGTTCGAGACCCCGCTGTCAAGATTTCGCAAGGTAAAAATTTTCAATCATAATTCCCATTCCATTATACGATCACTAACGAAACTAACATAAAAATAGACTTCTTAAACCCAGATATCCCAAATGAAACGCTACCAAAGCCATCAGAGATTGTAACACTCCCAGCTGACCTTCTTCGACCGCACAAAAAGGACATGTCATCGGATCGCTCCCTATGGGTCAGACATCATTGCGAGCATTGTCATGTCACGACGGTGAATCAAGAACTGTGGGACAAACACGTTACAGGAAAGGCACACAAAGCAGTACTAAAGAGAAAGCTAAAGCAAGAACAAACAGAACTCCTCAAAGTCATCAAGATCGCATCCAGAGGAACCAGAACATCAACCCAGGTATACGCAGATCCGGCTCTTTTCGAAGAAGAATCGGTTTAAAAAATCGTCTTAGAACCCCATCGCAGTCATAGCAGCTTGTCCGCCCACCTTCTCGATAATTTCAGCGCCCGGTCGTCCTTCGTGGTATTGCTCTCCATTACCGCCTGGAAAGTCCGGGGGAGGATAACCGACCAAGAAGGTCTCCTTTTGCTTTTGAATGTATCGCTCGTTGAGTGGACACTTCGGCACAACGGGTATATAAAACACACTGGCATCCTCTGTGCCATTGTGAACCGGATCAACTGCGTGGATGGTATCACAATGCCATAAAAGAAAGTCGCCAGGCTCTACCCTCGGAGCAGATACCATGGAGTGTTGAAGTTGAAGGTGCGGATGCGTCTTATGAGACATTTCCTGACCCCGTCCCTGTGCAGACCCCGGGAATCTTGATGTTGAAAGATCGAGTTTCCAGCCATCAAGAGATGAGGGGTTGCTTTTCGATAGTGAGAAGAATGGTCGCAGCATGAAATATGCTGTCGCCTGTTTTAAAAGTGGGTTGACCCTGAGAGTACCTTCACCAGGCCCGCACGAGGAAAGGCTCAACCAGCCTTGGAACTCGCGAAAGGCAGCGCAACCGCCTGAGGAATTATATAGATCCATGATGGAGTCCACTCTATGTGTCGCATCAAAGGGATTATAGCCTTCCCAGTTTCCTTTAAAAATCTCTGCATAGCAAGATGCGTACGTCGGGTCTTCCCACCGCTCGAGCGAGCCGCCGTCAATATGAGGACCCAGCGCGAATGATCTATCCCCAGGCGTACGCATCCTCAGGCGGTCGGCGTACGATAACGGAGTGGTTGTTTGTTCCTCCGGTAGACCTTGCCAGAGGCGTTGAAGGGCGACCTGGGCTTCTATCATTCGAGGGTCACCGCGGGCTTTAAGTTGGCTAGGAGACCAGTATATTTCGAATACTTGGCCTTTGAAGTGTTTTGTAATGTCTCGGTTTGCTTGAATGTATGCCCGAGTTTGTCCTTTCATTTCAAGTGCTTCGGAGACGGGGAATACGCCCTTGACTATGACCGTCCCTCGCTCTTTTATTTCTGCAATCTTTTTCGATGATATCTTGCCATTTTTGAGGTCGGCGAAGCTTACTTGTGGGATAATCTAATTATTTTGTTCATCATCAGCAAAAGATCCATTGTCTAGGTTTCAAGATTGGGTGTGTATATATATACCCTTTCTCTCAATACCCTTGTTTCTTCCACACCGGCCTTCAAAGCTTCCATCAGTCGATTCCAACTAGCTTGTACTTGATCTGGGTTATCTGCGATTAATTTCCTTTTCAACTCCTGGTATCGCGGTGGCAGGGTCTGTTCTGTTTCTCCTGATAGCGAGGCAAACACGGACGAGATGTCTCCTTCCGCCTTTGTTGTTTCTATCCGTGGCATCATCGCTACCGTTCTGCGAAGAAGGGGTAGTGATGTTCTTGTTCCTAGTTTGCCCAAGCATCGGGCTGTTGATGACCGTACCGGATACATCTTTGAAGAAATATATATATGGTATACTCAATTCGAAGTGTTATATGCGGGGAGATCGATATATATAGATAAGGGAGGGGGATTGTGTGGACTAACCACGTCGGTCGAGTTGGTGATATGATATTAATATATTTGCTATTGAAAATCTCACCAGTACTGTTCTGTTCTATTTTTTGATATGGGAAGCTTGCGGCTTATTTATATAATTTCCATTCCTGTCGGACACACTACCGTGTCAAAAATCAATAATGACTCGTTTTGGAAACCAATAATACGTCTTCGTAAAACCAAAACCGCACGAAAAAAGATCTTAAGATAACGAATTAAATTTTAGATGATTAGAGAAGAAGGTTAATTAAGAGTTCTCGTATGTGCTTTGAATGTTGGGTGGTGATGGAAGTTCGATAGCCTCGATAGTCTCGTATATATGGAGACTTTTATAAATATACTTCTCGCAAAAGTTTAAAAGCGGAAGGCGAATGTCGGGTTTTTACGAGTTTCACCAGCCAAAGCATGCAAAGCGAGTTACACGAACGGTAACAATCTTCGGGCGGAAAACGAGGACGAGGACGAGGAGGAGTGATTTCGGTAGGTGGGAACGGAACATTCGAACATTTTATTTTCAAAAAAAGTAAACAGAAGAAGCTCCCAAAATTTCGATTTTTGGAAATTCACGAAATTAAAGTAATAATCGAAAAGATGAAAGTTTTAAAAAAACAATAATATCGGCTTTAGTCCGGAAAGTCTCTTTTCGTCATGTGGAATTGTTGGAAAATCAAAATACCGGGTCCGTTAGGTTCATTCAGCCTTAGCTTAGCGGTACTTTTGGTTATCTCTCAAAACAAAAATGCAACAGAGAGCTACATGTACTTACATATCAGCTGCGATGAGATGTGGCCCGTTTGGGTGCGAATTGGCGAGCGGAATCCCGGAAGTTCTGCGGCAGGAATCTGGGGGGAATTCAAGGATGTTTTTAAATGCGGGTTCATGCGACATCATTCCGATCGTACCATATGCTAATGTATGCTGATTGCAGAAAACCGGGGTAAATCGAGGAATGACTACGGTAAATTTGTAAAGTCAAAGGCACGTTGGTTCCGAAATGGGCCCTCTTCGGGGGAATAGTCGGCAGGTCTTGCATTGACCTATTAGGTCGCTTAACGGAAACAAAGAAAGTTAGCTTGAAGTGATCTCACCAACGTATATAATGATGTAGAGTATACATACATCGTGTACTGGTATCTGGAGTAGATAAACAATCTGATATGATGTGATATCAATATGCATATTTATCTTCAAAATGGGCATAATTGTAATTTCCATTATCGTCAATGCATTACACCCTGACCTCAGAGCCAGACTTCCAATCACAATTCGATTGATCAAGATTGAGCGAGCTAATAGCTGTCCCGTGGCATTTTTTGCGTTGGCCCCAATCGCGCCAAGTTATGGCTTCATAGCTAGAATCCACCCAACCTCACCCGCCAGACCACATCTCGACCCCTCCCGATACCTCTGCTCCCATCGCCATCTCATCATGTCTTACGCCGCTCACCTCCTTACAGGTCAAGATGGCGCCCCACTCGCCTCTCTCTCACTCACCCACGTCTCTTACGACCCATCCGACCCGGTCTCCCTAGTAGCCGCATACCTCTCGCTAATCCCCCAAGCTCTCATGATCGTCTACACCGTCCTAATCTTCTCCAACCGCGAGCTCGAAATCATCCTCGCGTGTGCGGGACAACTAGGCTGCGAAGCTGTGAATTATATATTGAAGCGAGTCATCAAGGAAGCCAGACCTACCAGTAAATACACCCCCCACCCATCCATATAATATAAAAACCCAAATACCATACCATAGCCATCCCGTAAACCCTTAAAAAAAAAAAAAAAGAAAAGAAAAGGATATAAAATAATTAATACCATATTGCAAAATATTTTTTTTATATAAAATACAGATCTAAAAGGGAAAGGATACGGCATGCCCTCATCACACACCCAATTCATGTTCTTCTTCGCAACCTACATCTCCCTCTGGCTCGCCCTCCGTAACAGATTCCTCCCAAAACATATCAAACTACTCCTCCTCCCCGCTTTATTCACCCTGGCTACTAGCGTCGCATCCTCGAGGGTTTATCTACACTACCATACTGTGAAACAGGTACTGGTGGGTGTCGCCGCCGGTGTCGTGATCGGAGTCGGGTGGTTCGTGACGACGAGTCTGATGAGGTCGGTTGGCGGTGGTGTCGTTTGGGATTTATTGTTGGAGAATCCGATTTCGAGGGTGGTGTATGTTAAGGATGAGTGTACCGTTGTGTATTTGCAGAGGAGGGATTGGGAGGTATGGTGGGCGGCGAGATTACAGAAGAAGAAAGTGGAGGAGGGTAAGAAGCAGAAGTGATAGCATGGCGTCTTGGATCACTGATACTGCTACTGTTTAGGTGTACTCGAGTATATATATCCCATTTTATGTTTTGTCAGATGTTGGTGCATTCGGTTCGGCGTTATGTTTTAGATACTTAAAAGCATATATATATCCCAGATGTCCGTAGATTCTCTGTATATATATCAGATATATCAAAAGAATTATTCAATAATCATTCACAAGATCAAGGATTAGCTAGGCGGTACCCATGCATATACATACAAATCCAGAACCACCCGATATTTCCATAAAACCAGCATCAAATCCCAAAGCTTTTTTATATCACAAAATACATGTCATGTGCTCAATTATCGTGTGCTTCCTAAATTCCAACCCAGAATATACCATAATAAAAGGCTCACAATTCAAATTTAAATTCCGTCCTCATAAAAAAAAAAAAAAAAAAAAAAAAAAGGTAGGTTCAGAAGAACCTCCAATATATGAACAAAATGATAATAAACCCCAACGCCGCAAATGGAGCATACTGTCTTATCAGCAAGTCCCAATTTATCCTCCTCGCCGCCTTCTTATATTTCGCCGAATCCTGCTTCAACCTACTACTCATATCCCCCATCTTGTCCAAACTATCCCCTCTGTACAACAAATCCTCAATGTTCTTCGTCATAATTCTCGTTACATCTTTCAGATCGTCGTTAAGCTTGTCGAGATTCTGGGTGGCTCTGGTGTCTTGGTACGTTCGCTTGGTTCGCTGCATAAAGGTGTCGAAATCGACAAATTGGTAGGGTCGGACCGCAGGAGAGTGGACTTCGGCTTGTTTGTAGGAGGAGGTGAATTCGGCGGCAATGTCGGCGAGGTAGGTGAAGGCTAGTTTACGGGGGTAGGAGCGTTCGCAGATGCAGAGGTAGCAGACGCCGTCTTGGATCAGGTAACTAGATTGGGGCTTCGGAGTGAGTTTTGGCTGTGTGAGCTGCGGAAAGAGGTCATATGACGTTGGGTGTGTTTTTCTGCTTTTGACGATGTCCATGCAGTATCGTAAAGTGCGTGAGAGTGAGAGGTTAATGGAAATGGTTAGACGTACTGTAATGTGTAAGGTCCGGATTCAATTGATGCTTGAGGTTCGGCGTTTGGCGTCAGACGACGAAATATCATTTTCGCTTGGTCTTTGTATTCGTGCAAGCTCTCTTCGACCTATCGAGCACCGTCGGCCTATCAGTATCGATAACGAAAGATGAGAATGAGAGCGAGATTCTAGCTACGCACTTGAGCTTCGTCGACGGTAGCCGCCAAGGGCATGCCTGCATCGCGCCCAAGAAGGTTAGATTTGATCACACGTGCAAGCAGCTTCTGATGATTTTGAGACTTACCATCCAGGCGGGTGATGATGGTCGATTGGACCATAGCTATAAAGATGAACCTATCCGACGAAGAAACCCAAGAGATGAGCTGAGATCCGGAGAATGTTGGGCGGTGAGAGTGGTAGGGAGGGAGAGCGATGAGATAGGTTCGTTGGTTGGTTGGAAGATGGGAAAGCGAGTAGCTCCACGTTGTTCAAATGGACCAGTCGGATGCGCGCAGTGACGACAGCCACGCCAACAACCGGCCGCGCAACGCCAACACGTCCCACGACCTCTTCAACTTCAACTTTTACCACATCCACCGTATCGTCGCCCCAGTCGCGATTTCGATACGGCATCCCGTCTGGCAAAGATGGTCCAGCGGAAACGGACGGCAGGTACCGCTGCCAAACGGAAACCTACCAGAAATCAAAGTACCGATATCGATGTGAACGCCGCTGGAATTGCTACACCAGAGCCGCATCAAGAACAGACCCAACCGTCACCCCGAAAAAAGACAAAAACTGATAATAATGATTCGACCCTGAAATCGAACAAGACTCAAGATAATAATGCACTTCTGGGTGAACCGATAGAAGCCTTAAAAGCACCTATCTCTGATGCGGCAAGTTTGGACAATGCGACGCCAGATGGCGACAAGTCAACATCTCAAGATCCTGCCAATATACCACAGCCTCAACTCACCCTTGATACCGAAAATATTGAAAAACTGAACACATCGCCTCCGGACACAACCATGCAAGATGAGAGTCCGACGGATGAAGTCTCTCTCAAATTGGAGGGCGTGGATATCCAAACTCCTAGAAAAGTGGCTCAACCTCTGAGGGCAACTCGGTCAACCCGATCCAGAGCCAAAGAATCAAAAGATGTGGATATGACAGATGAATTAGCATTGATTGCTACGCCGGAGCCACCAAGAAGATCAACCAGGTCACAAAAGCCGAAACGAATGTACGACGAAGAACAGGTTATAGATGCTGTTGAACAACCCAAGAAGCCACAACCGCAAAAGCAAACCGCAAAATCTAAGCCCACTGGGAAGCCCGCTAAAACTGGTGTCTGGAGTTCTCAACATCTTCTCACCAGCAAAAGAAGCAAAATAATTAACGCTGAATGTAATGTAAGATCATTGATACTTTTTTTTCTCCAACTCAATAAGTGAATAGAAACTAACGGTCTCATCAGGCAATATTTAATGAGAGCACTTGGGGCCTCTTCACAGATGAAGAAAAAGATCAGCTTCTCTCCTTATTACATCCAATCGACAAGGAAATTACCGTCCCAGATCAAGACCCCGACAAACCTCCCCCGCGTATACCAAGTCCATTACTCTGGCAAAATCTCAACAACGATGCCTTCCGTAGCGCTTTTGCTGAATTACAAGACGACCTTTCAACCGGTGCCTACGAACCTGCGTATGTGAAAAAGGCGGAGGAAGCCTTAAAACAGCGACTAGGGCCAATGGCGGACAAAGTAGATGATATGAAAAACAAAGAATTCGAAGAATATTGGGGTCAAAAGCAGGCAGTTTTTTTCGGAGACGCAGGATTGTCGGCCAATGTCACACTGTACGAATTGTGTCAGCAAAAAATTTTCAAGCCAGGCGATATATTTGAGTACAAGAGATCCTTTCAGAAGACGTTGGTTGTAGAGAAAGTGTGCGAGTTGGTAAAGGTGGAATTATCGGAGGATGGACCGAGTGCGAGGAAAAAGAAGGATGCGTGCACCCTGACTTTCAAATATCCGGCAGGGACGAGGAAGTTCCTGGCTGGGAACCATGACGAAGATGCCGCGGGAGAAGGGATATCTGGGGAAAATCAGGATAAAGATATCACGATTCAGGTGAACAACTTGGCACAGCTCGAGGTTGCGATTCTCGATGAGGACGGGACGGTGAAAGCATCGGACCCTGAAAAATACAAACAGTATCCTAATGCGAACGCATGGAAACAGTTTATGGTAAGAAGGAATGACGAGTTCCTGGGAAGCACGTTTACGATGCGACAGCATTATTATGAAAAGAGTGCAGCTAGGCAGGATGCTTGATGCATTGAAATCCAACGCAGCGGTACTGCATTAAATGTGCCTTCATACACAGCGATATTATACAGGCACTGGAGTTCTCCTTTTGTTTCTTTATTTTCTTTCTTAGAATTTTTCAAGCGACGGATTATTAGAAGAAGTCTTGATCGAGCTTGAAAATCGGCTTATATATATCAAGGCAAAGCCTATCAAGATGCGTTGTGTGGTTTGTGGGTTGTCGGCGTGTCGGCTTGTCGCGTGGGCCAACTTCTTTTTGCAGGGACCGCATTCCCTTTCCAGCTTTCCCTCTCCTCGCAAAATATCTGTTTCAATCTGTTCCGAACAAACTTCACCCACTTCAACTTTCTACCGACTCCCTATTCCACCCTCCTCGACCAAGCGTACCCGTCGCCTCCTATCCGACACTCCCAAGATGACCTCATTATACACCCTCGTTCGCCGCAAGGTCTACCAATTCGAAGTCACCTTCACCTCCTATATGCTTACATCCACCGAGAAAATCATATTCAGTACGACTCTCGACCTCCCTCCCCTTTTTCCCAAAAGCATAAAATCTCTACTATTCCCGATTCCTTTTCAATTCACACACACTAACG
The DNA here is from genome assembly GCA_012184315.1 of Arthrobotrys entomopaga. Classification (NCBI taxonomy): domain Eukaryota; kingdom Fungi; phylum Ascomycota; class Orbiliomycetes; order Orbiliales; family Orbiliaceae; genus Arthrobotrys; species Arthrobotrys entomopaga. The sequence continues at coordinate 109,677 of LDDX01000272.1, forward strand.
TATAATTTATCGCCTACGTGCTAGATACCTTCATCTTCCTCTTCCTCGGCTTCCTTACCATGGCGGTAACTCTGTACCTACCCCAGCACGTCCAGACCATCACACGGCGAGCGTACTTTTACGTCGTCGGCGACGAAAGCGTGATCCGACAGGAGGATGTCTTGGATTATTCGACCTGATATTTATAAAATTGGCGAATAAACGACGATTCTGTGTTTTTTTTTTTTTTTTTTCGGATCTGCCGGTGGCGTCGGTAGACCACGTTCGTAGAGCGTTTTCTGAGCGAATTTCCTTATTTTACCATTTGCGACAAGCCGGTCAGATTTCTATATACCTTTGGAACTCTTCACGATTCATTTTTTGATCAGGTGTTTGGGATGATAACTCTGGGTGGAAAGGGTTATTAATACGTTTTTCTCTTTCTAATCGGGGTGGTTCTTTTGGCTCAAATAGACGAACGACATCATGTCAACCCGATTATCCTGCCAGGTCATTTTACACTCGTATCAATTATGCATATAGATACCATGAATTACAATAATGCTTAATCATTATCTGATCCAGATCTCCATTCAAGCCAAGCTAGTCTTTTATTATCAAAGCTCCCTCGTCAATAAAGCGTGTGTCTAACCTCCGCTGTGCCACTGTTCCAACCCCTCAAACATGGCCGCAACATTATGCTTCCCCGCCTCTTCTCTCAACTTTTTCATCGTCGAGTATATGAGCGAATACACCCCCTCGAACCCGTTCCTCCTCAAATACTCCAGACTCGCCATCTTGAACACTCTATATTCAATCCGGTACCCACCGTCGCCCGCGAGCCCCTGCAGAGATTTCGAAGTGACTGGGCCTTTATGTCGTACGATATCGATATTATTGATATTTTCGACTTCTTCGTGTTTGTCCTGCAGGAACGTGAGGCAGTCGTTGTTGAAGCGGGAAAAGGTGGCGCTGTGTGTGACCCCAAAGAGACCGTTCAAATTTATTTCACGGGCGTTGGCGGCATGGTTCATATGTGCTACGAAATCCCTATATATTTTTTTCCATCAAGGTATGATGATTTAGCCCTCTAGATGATTTGATTTCTGAATGGATTTGCGGGAAGGAAGAAAAGAAAGAACATACTCTCGCATCAAGCATCCGTTCGCGTTCATATCTTTCGTTGGATCTCGGGAAAAGCATCTCCACCTCCAAAAGAAATTACTGATGTCCATCAGGAACCCGTTGAAATGGTCCACGTAAGCCCTATCCGGCTCTCCATATTTAGCGAGCCGTGGGTCCTTCGATCGCAACTCGGTGTGGTCGAGGAAGGCTTGCTTGTATACAGCTAGGATGCCGCATAGGATGGAAAAACTGACAGCGTCGCCGAGAAACACACTACTGTAGACGACGGTATCGGACGGGTAAACAATCTCAAAGATGGGTTGTCGGACGGATGCGTGGACGACAACATCGTAGAATTCAAGCGCGGTGTGGAGGATAGATATAACATCCGACTTGGATTGGAAGTTCTTTTGGTTTTTGGTTACAATGTTGGTTAGTCTGGATGGAGATGGTGCCATATTTCGGGGAAATAGTCTGGGTGTCTCTCACTATAATGGCTTCGGAGTTAATTCGATCGACATAGAGGACATATTGGCGAACAGCTCCGCGAATGTCGGCCTCTGGTGTCTGGTTTTGTGAATTAGAATATCTTGTGACGACATTGCGCAGATACGATGTGTGGAAACGAATCAGCGTGGACACATCTTCGGCCGACTCGTTCATCAAAAGAGACTCTAGCTTGGCGAAGAATTCGTCCTGCAGATCTAAATGGCTTACGGAAATTAAAAAATCAGTCTCGGATATTCTCGGGCGAGTCTTCAAGCCCTAACGTAGATCCTAAAATGGAAAACTTCAGCTTTGGCTTGGGCGGTTAGAACCCACCTTTCAGATGTGAGAACTGGATAAAAGACAGAAGCCCTAGGATCTGTTCTCGGTGCCACTTTCCGTTCCAGGTCTCGAGATACTCTTTAAGAAAATCGTGCACGGACGTTAAAAGTGACTAGCGCGTCGTTAGTTGCGATATTCTTAAACACGCCGCGTGAATTAGGAGATAGCGGTATACCTTTCCCATCAAGACATAATCCAAAATCTGACCCAAGAAGACTTCTAGCCGCTCTGACGGTGATCCACTAGCCTGCTCGACATCTAGTTCTTCGAGCAAAGCCGCGCTAGTCCAGCTCTCCAACCTTGAAATAATATCATCTGACCCTTTTAGGAGCACGAAATTTCTAAACAAGTCGTCGCGGTACACGGCGCCCACTTGGCTGGGAAGTTCCAGCTTTTGAAGGTTGTCAACCAAGCCCTTGATGCTGTCAATCTCTTCCAGCGTGACGGAAATCTCCGACGCTTCGAATGTGTGAAGCACGGGAACTATTCCCCTCTTCGATTTAGTCAGCACTCTAGTGCTCCTCCTGCGGTGAGGGTTGTGCACAGAGTCGTCTGTTTTTGTAGCATCTTCCTGACGTGATTGCACCAACATCGTATTCTGCAACCAAATCGGGTCCCAGATTTTGAAGGCTGAGCGTCGCCGAGAACCTCTGAGAATCACATCGGGATAGAAGCTCTGATAGACCTGAAGTAGCCCAGCAACTCCCGTCTCATCACTGTGGTCCTCATAAAGCTTCATTCTGTGATTTTAAATTAGCCCGATACTCATGTCAGAGAGAGTTTGATCGATTACAACTCACAATGCTTGTATTCGAAATGGCTTGACATCTCTTCTCCGCGTGCATAGCGCGAGCAAGTGGCACGCATGGGCCCTCAGATTTGCCGTATATAGAAAATTGAAGATCACGCTATACAATTGCTGCAGCACGGAATATCCCTCCAGGAAATCGTAAACCATGACGAGCCATCTGAGCAATAGCCCTTGCGTGGCATATTCCGCCTTGTGCTCGCCCTCTCCTAGCGCACCGATCAGATGAACGACAGTCGACGGCTGTATTTTGCCCTGCGGTACAAGCGATTTCACTAATGCCTTGGTCTTGGGGCCATCGAGGTACGTTTTGCTCAGAGTGAGTATTCGTAACAAGGTCTCCAAGTGAGCGTGAGAGAGGCCACGGATGTTCGCGTAGCTCGCGAATTGGTCTACAAGATGTTCTACAGTTTCTTTGGTATATGCGTTTCGCGTCGTAGCAGCTGCAAGGTCGTGAGAGGCACGGAAAACACGTGTGAGCAACAAAACATTCTTTTCGAATGCAAGGGAATCGGTGTCAGCAGACCTTTTGAGAGTTGTTCTAGTTTTCTGGGTAGGTCATCAGCGGTTATCTGACGAGGCCCGACGGTTTCATTCCGTGACGCAAAGGCGGCCAATGGGGAGCTTGCCATTCTCCCTGGTATGGTGAGGTGGATGATGCTGGTATTTGATATCGTACCCGATATCGATGCAAGGGCGAGTTCAGACGACGTGTGTTGTCGGTGTTGTGGTTGTGGTTGCTGTTGCGGTTGTTGTTGTTGTTGTTGCTGCTGCTGCTGCTGTTGTTGCTGTCGGCATCGGCGTCGGCGTTAGCGTCCAGACATGTTGTGTTTGTCGCCGTCGCATTCGAGGGTTCCAAGAGCCTCGTCTGAGTGGTGCGGCACTTGGATCCGATAGGCGTCATCGAAATGCATCTTGCTATAGTCAAACTTGCCGAGCAAGTTGCAGCTCTGGGCTTTTCTGTGTAACAGGGTATAGCTTCTCTCGTTCAACTTGAGCGTCTATTGTCACGGTTTTGTCTGATATACTAACTATACGAGGCTGAATATAGAAGTTGCACCTGGCCAATGTCGCGAGTACGATTCGCCCTCTCGATCTCAGTCTGACGTCTCACAGCTCTATATCTCTCCCTAAGCTACAGCTAAGAAAGGAGTATGAGAAGCTGGTAACTTTAGGCCTTATCTCCCTTGCCGCTACCTTTTTTTTCGTTTGAGGCACCCTGCAGCGGGCAGCTCCAGAGGTTCTCCTTGTGCAAGATTTCAAAAGCGACTCCGCAGATGTAACCTGGTCGCATGAGCAAGGGCAACCCGTGCTTGAGCTGCAAGCCAAATCTCGTCGACCTCCCTGATTTCCTTAGATCAAGTCTATGTGAGCTCACCAGGCGGTGGCCCAAAACGTTAATTTTTTGAGCCCCGGCTGCTAGCTTCCGGTGATTCCTCGAAATCTGCAAAGAAGCCTTTTTGGGTAAAAATTCATGTTGATTTTTTCGCACACGAATGAGGCATCAATTCAGAAGAGAGAGAAATATTGCTCTCGTATGATGAAAGGCCGTCGTCACAGTTCACCCTTTCCGACGGATGCTGCTTCACTCTAGTCCGAACTCGAGCAGTTGACGTTCTAGGTAAGGATAGCGGAACCGGAGTGCTCAGTCTCGGGGCAGAGTGCTTGGCTTACATCCTGGGCTTGAATCGCAAATCCTGATTTGCCATCTGAAAAAATCAAAAAAGGCAGACGAGAGAATGGATAAGCTAGAGCGCGAGAAATAAAAAAAGTTAACTGAGGAGAGGAGTTTCATGCAGGCTGAAAGAGAAAAAAATTGAAACGTGGATACGTGGGTGGCTTGATAGCTTCCAGTCTTTACAAGGTATGTCTCAAATGGTCGTTCTGTGGGTTCGGCAATTCTCCACCCCGATTGGGGTTTCGAGCGGGTATTGCATCAAAGTATCCAAAAAACCATGTTGGATCACCGGGACTGGATAATATATCTTCCGCGGGATTCGGAAACGAAACGGACCTATACGAAACCGGTCTAAGGGTTGATAAAAGCCCGTCAAGTGATTATTATCGTGATTGCCTTTTGTTCAGTGGACTGAGTGCCAAGATCCTGCGGATTGGCAAGATTCCGCATTTTGACTGCGGGATTGCCTTGAATGAGAGAAATCTCGGCCATCAGAAATTCGCGAAAAAAGGTACTTCTCTGCTTGGATACCACTCCCCAAAAGAATCTGATATCACATTTTATTTTTTGCAATATATTCTCTCGCTCTTGTTACACAAACATATTAAATAATACATCTTCCAACGAAGGAAGGGAAAGTCGTTCGGGAGGACAAATGCAATTACATGCAGATTCGACAGAGTGTCTACGTAAGACGCTCGTGTATGCACTCTTGGCAATTGTGGGTCGTGTAACTTTATTATTGTTGTTCGGGTGTGTCACACCGGCACAACAATGTGTGCATCTCAAAGGAAAGAGCATGTACCGTAGCCTCAATTTCAGGCGGACTCGTGCATGGTACCGTTGGTTTTACCTTTCTTGTTGCCCAGTTTCGTTCTTACTTTTGATGCAGAGTGAGGTGACACCAAGACTACATTGTGTCGCATGAGACGAAAAGCCTGTACCACAATTGGCGCTTGCTTTTCTCGAAAGTTCATCGACAATTGGGTTTGCCTAAGCTAAGTACTTAGTACATACTTAAGTACATATGCTTACAAAGTATGTACACGATCAATCCTATTGGTCTTTTGTTCTGTAATCACCGATTTAGGTATGTATGATCAATGTAACCAACCCACAGATTTCCCCCTAAAATCCAGTACTAAGTATACTATGTATAGTGAGCCATGGTGGGTCTTGCTAATTGAGTGATATTGGCTGAGCAACATCTGCTGAGCTCGTATAACCCGTCGCTATAATTACGAGATAGCCGGAATTCCTCGAAATCACGCAAGCAAGCAAACCTGGACGAGAATGATCGAATACCAACTAGCGCAATATAAAGTACTTCATTATCTTGCCAAGTCACTCCCTGTGCACCCCCTGGGTTGTCTTATTAAGCACAGTTTGTTGAATAATCTGGAAGAAAAGATATCATCGCAGATTGCCGAACCGTTTCCTCCCGTTGGATCAACGAACAAAAACGGCCTCCGTAACCTCGTCCACCTTTTTAAGAATTTGGGGACGGTTCGGGAAGGCGATATCGGCTCCAAGTGTCAAAGAAGGTTGGAGTCCGTTGACTCAAAAACTATGCGAGAATTAAAATCCAAGCCGGATATACCGCTGATAATCGAGTGAGATGCATAGAATTTAAATAAAAGATATAAGCAAGGTGCTGGAAATTTCTTGTTTCCCTTGTTAATAGGGAGCTATCTTATGCATATCCCAGCTCATTTACCGGACCATCCATTGCCCTGTCACGTAGCGACAATGCGACACTGGTGCTGTGGAGAACAAGAGTCTTTCCGTTCGTGACAGGGAATTTCCGAGCAGTTGCGAGTTGTAAAAAGAGAGGCTTTTGGGTCGCACAGGTCAAGGATGATGGTCTAACATCAGCCTATTCTTAGCTTACTTTCTGTCAACCTGCTGACCCCCTTGAGTTTTTTGTATTTTGTACTTGTGGGGATGATCGGTTGGTAGCATTTAATATTTGGGGTTTTTGTGGAGTTTACAAGACTTTTCTTGTCCCCATTTCGAATATTTCTGCGTCCCGGGTCGACTTTGATGTGTCGTTGAAAAAGCAGGCGAGACAATTGTGGTACCGGCCGGTGGGACAGACTGAAGCACAAACTCACAGAGCGCACGACTCGCTCCTCTGTCCAACCTGTCACAGGATGGTACTCCCTTCGATTTGATGCTCCTTCCTTTTCTTTTATTTTCTTTTTTCCCCTTCTTTTTCTTTTCTTTTCTTTTCTCGAGTTTTTCTCCCTTTTGTTACTTTTTCTCGACCACACCCATTTGCTAATCATGCCATTATCTGCCTGCCGACTTCCGAGAGGGTTCCTTGTGTTACACAACCTAAATTGCGGTGGTGCCAACTCATTGGCCCAAACGCCGTTTCCCTTGGACAACTGGGGTCCATTACAATGGACAGCCAGCCAGCACAGGTGGGAGGGAAGAAAAGAAAAAAGGAAAGGAAGAAAAGTAACCGTTTTTAATCGACGGGAATAGTGTGCCGATATGTTCAGAGGTCCTTTTTTGAGACGAGAGTCGACCAGGAAGGAAGAGGCACAGTACAAAGAAAGCCTGTCTGTTAACCTTAGGCATCCAGGGTTTCCAAGACAGGATCAGACCATGATGTTTTTATGCCCCCAATTTGCCAAATCTTTCCTTTGCTAAAAAAAAAAACCCGTATGCGTCGAGCTCGTTAGATGATTCTAAGTCAAGTGGGGAGATATAGTCCGTCTTTCGCTCCCCTTACTTGAGGTGGTTATAACTTGCAACTCCGAATTTCTTCGCGCCCAAACGTACCATATCACATTTAGTATAAAATCCGAGCTCTCAAGAAAGGAAAAAAAAAAAAAAAAAGAAAAAAGAAAAAAGAAAACTCTAAAGAAGAAGAAAAAAGTTTATTTTTCCCCGAGTCCTCCGTTAACCTTGCCGGTCTTTCTAGAGGTTGGCACACCGACGCACTAAAATCTGCTTCATATCGTCATCGCGGACACTAATTTCCTCGAGATTCCTTGCATGGCATGAACTTACCCTGTAGATGGAGACAGATGAATCTCATATTTTCCCACGCTAATTCCAGTAGATACCCCGGACTATTCAGAAACCAACAACTGAGTCTTGAGGAAACCAACGTGTTATATGCAAGCCTCTAATATAATAAACTAGTCTGGAATTCGAAACATACCAAGTGGATCTAGTGGCTACATCTGATATATTTTACTTTGGTTTGGGGGCCGGTAATAATCTTTGTCACGTATATTGGAGAAGCACAAGCAGTGCAGCTGCTGCTCGGTGTTACCATTCCCCAAGACTATGCAAAAGGTTGCTCAGATGTGAGAGAGTAAGCGAGGATTTAATATCAAAAAGCTGCATGGTAGGTCCATAGCCGACAGCTATGCACTGGGTGCACAGATACTCGTCATAGATTGATTCAAAAGCGTATGGTTTTGAATTCATGAATCGGATGAAAAGAAAAAGTAATCGGGATAGAGACGCCCAGGGACTTCTGTCTGCACTCCCTTTTGTTTTCTGCCATCTGTATTTTAATTTTTAGCGCCCGTTCCACGAGGGTTGGGTTGTACATGAATGTATGTGATGTACATAGTACATTGTACGTCTTGACGCTGGCAAAAAAGAAATGACAAGGGAGAAAAAGGAAATATTATTGGGAAGTTCGTCTCTTGGCTCAGTTCCTATCCTGTTCCGCGACTTCTCGCATATATGCTGCTTTTGGGGTCATCAGCGCCTTTTGAAGTCTACTTTTTATCAGATATCTAGATTCGTCCAAGTAATACGAAACTCTCGAGCTTCGAAGCACCTTTTCTAGCACCAGCACCACTCATTTATATTTTTTTAAATAATTGTGTCTTCTATAGTTCCTCAATTAATTCCGTTCATTCTCGAAAAGGATCCTAAGAAATGAGTAATTTATAATTTATATATACCAAATATACTACAATCTTGATATGTTTGAATTATTAATTTAATGCTTGCGAATCGTGCCTCCCGATAATTTAGTCCTCGTTATAGCTTTTGCTTATACGTGTATATATAGACGTATATATGCTAAGATTATTGCATTGATTTTGTGTTCTCCGTTTTGCCTGTAATCTCGGGCATCTTGCGTCCCTCCAATCGAATCAGATAAAAGGAATAAAAGAATAAAAAAGGGTCGAGTGGCAAGACAGTGGAGATTGGGGGATTGGGGGACTGGACCGACTTGGACACCCCACCCCGGACACCCGCACAAATTTGATAGATTTTTGTTCCCGGTAACGTAATGATGCGCATCCGGCCCAAACAAGCCACTCAAATCCTCTGGCAACAACAATTGACAATTGCCATCCTAAACAGCATCGCAACCAACTTAGCTTACTTCCTTAGTTCCCATCTTCATTCTAATTTTCTGCCATGCTGGTTATCATGCTGAACTGAAATATCCGATCGCGAGTCACGAGCAAGAGAGCAAGTCCACACGTCTTTTATCTACCTAACCACGGCGGAACAGCAGAGACAAGCCACCGAGGTACGTATACATACATGTACCTAGTCTCCAGGTAAGCCATTTTTTTCCCTAGTCGGTGCTAGTAGATCAGGATAGATTTTTCCTTCATGATCCATTTTTCCCCTTCCCCCTTGGCAATTTCGTATTCCTCCTAAAGTTTAGCTTTTACACAACCGCTAGTTTCTGCGGACTCGATCGAGTCCCCAAGTATATGCCTCCTTAGCTCCTTTGGTCGTCTTTAGCTGGTCTCGTTCTCTCTTTAGCTTGTTTTCTCTAATATGGCTTACCAATCCCTCGTTCGTCGATAACGCTTGAAAAACCTAACGCACATCTTGCTTAATCTTGTCCGTTTTGGTGGGTCGCACAAGACATACATCAAACCACTAACGTTAGTTTTGTATTCCAGCGTGTTTTTCTACTTTCTCTTCTTGTCAATCCCAGCTTCAAACTTGCGCTTATTGAAGGTGGCTTTGTCTTGTGTTCCCACCACCAAGGAAGATAGACTCGTACGAGATATACCCAGTTCGTTTCTCCAGTGGTGACAGCGGGCAGAATTCTGGTGGTTCAAAGCCTGTGCCGAGTCTGTTGTTCCATGGGAAATCCCATCACGCATCACAAATAAGGCTTTTTTAAGTAACGAGACGTCTTGTTTAGGCGACTTTTTCTTTGGAAGGGGGTTCTTCCTTAAATATCCTTTCTTCACCAACATAAAAAAATACCTTCCTTCATTTTATATTTTTGGTTCTTTTGGTTGGAGCAAGTCAAAGGTTGCACCGTCCGACCTCTCGGATCGTCATTTTTTTCCAAAAGAAAAAAAAACTTACTTTCTCGCAGGTCTCCTGATTGATCTTGCCGACTGACGCTGTCTATTGACACCATATTCATTGGGTATTATAATATCTCTCCGAAGGGACTTTTTCTTTTCCTTTGCTTTCTTTTCTTTTCTAACGCCAGTCCTATCGTCACTCAAAAGCCTCTTGTTTTGTAACCCGCACATCTGTGGCCTTTTTCGCACTCGTCCGGCGCTGTTTGAAGGCCCTTTTTTTCTCGATCCACAGGATCACCGTCATTGTTAAGTCCCGATCGTTGAGCTAGTCGGTTGGCTATATTATAGGTAGGCTGTTGTACCTTTCGTATACGGAGCATTGCAAGTTTCTAGAAGGTTGGCATGTTTTCTAGCCTGGTTAACCCCTCCAACCCGGTCATCCGCTTTTGCAATTTTTTTGATCTCTGCAAGATCCGATGCATTGATACTATCTTTGGTATTTCTAATCAAGCCTACTTAACTAGCAGCATTAGAAGTAGAAGAAAGGAGAGCAGAGCAAAGTGTAATAATTCCCGCCATCCTTTCTCTACGCTGTGGCTTTTTCGATTGCCCTTCTTGTTTGATGCATGGATGAGAATATAATTCTATTTCACACCACTCTCACAATTACGATTATTATTCGTTCTCATTCATTCGCAAACTCGTCTGCACATGCACACTCACTCTCCTACTAAGCCTTTTTCTTTCTTTCAAGATACTTTCCCCGGAAAATATCAATATCACTCGCTGTCTTCAAGTCAATCAGACTAACAGGGATCTTCTTGTGAGCAGCGATTATCAGCGTGCACGTTCGGAACCTCGCGCTGGCTTCTCCAAGCTCGGATTCGATCTTTTCCTTGAGCCTCGAGGACTAGAACGTACATACATAAAAAAAAGAAGTTATCTGCCGTGCAAATTTGGGGTGAGGGGCTTATGGACCCAGATCCACTAGACTAGCGTTGGTCCACCACATCCACAAGACCGGCAAGGGCAGGCCTACCAGCCCTGGCTCAAGTCAGTCCACCGAGTCAGTGCATATCAAATCTGATCTCTTGCTGGTTGCTGTTGACCAGATAACTTGGCTCCTGGGGCCCTTTCGAATCCTTGCACTTGCGCTGTCCGTCGGTGTGAGCCCTCCTCTCCAAGCAAAGAAACGAGACTAAACCTGATTGTCTTTGGGTTTTTCGATCGACGCATATTTAAAAGGTAAATGGACCCCTCCCGTCGCGCCTTTCTGGCATCAAGCAAGGCTTGTGCTTGGAATGCCCGTTTGTAATTGTAATGCATGCCGCACTAATAGCATTTTATTATACTCACCGGGGGCAAGTTCACGCTAACTCGAATATCATATCATGGCTTAATAAACCCTAGCAACCTTTTTTTTTTTTCTTCTACTCCCTTCCGGTGACGAATTTCTCATAAAAACAATTGTGCATATCTTGCATTTAATCCTAATCGGCAGCCACAAAGCTAAGGCGCTGGGAAGTTTTTCGAATTGCCACTGAGCTGAGCGAAAGAAAAGGGTGCATACTGCCAAAAATATAACCTTGGGAGAGGATCTGATAAAAAAAAAAAAATTTGGGCTCTCTTCCTCTTGTGGTTGGCTGAGAAGCTCGCTTTGAAGAACCTAGCCCGAGTTTCAGACGGCTCTCCAGAAAGCGCCTTTGGCGAGAAAAGCTGAGGCTCGATCGATCGTTTCCCTCCCTGAACCGTCCGCCAAAAATTCCCACGTTTCTTTGCCTCTTTTTTTTTTTTTTTTTATCCCTCTCTTTCTTTGTGAACAAACCAGTTATACTCACTTGCCATCGACTACTACCTCCGACTATTCTTATACAGAAACTATTTGCCACGGATGGGATTCCGATGATCTCCACATTTTGTCACGACAAAGTTTCGGTTTTGGTACCGAAGAGAGCAAAGGTAAAGGTCAAGATAGTCTCGTCAAGGGACTGTCCGCTAGGATTAATAACAAAAAATGTCAAAAGTATGCATAGATACTCTTCCCACCTCTCTCTTTCCCGTCCGTCATCCTTTTTATTCACCCCGCGCTGATGTCGGATGCCGTATTTTCCTCTCTCACGGCTATTTCAAGCGATCTCAGATGTCATTGGCTGATCGGTTGTCTTTTTCACAGTCAAATTTATACAAAGGCTGGTACGATGGCCCAGAGAGCACGGGCCAGAAACGCGCCTGGTCTCAAGATGCTCCATATAGCCGTGAGGATAGAGATTCTATTCGAAGGTATAACATTCATTTTTTTTTTTTTTTTGGCGAATCTGCTCACTCGTTCTTTGAACTAACATGTTTGATCAGACAAATTGGTCAAATGATGATCATACCCTTGGATTCACCGGATCCTGACCCGTATATTTTGCATATGATTCGTGTTCATTATATTGGTGGTGTTTTATTGTCGCGACGTAGCATCAGACGTGAGATTTCCCGTGCCATTCCTAGGATTTCTCCAAAGTGATAATTTGCTGACCTGCAAACTTTAGATTCTGCAGATGTGAGACGATTGGTCTACGAGCTTCAAAAGACTGCTCGTGAGGCGGGTTACTCTCACCCTCTGTTCATCAGTATCGAACAAGAAAATGGAATGGTATGTAGAAATCACAGTTTGATGGTAAACAGATCGGACTTTGGATCGACTCACTGTTCGAACAGTTTGCGCCTTTTGGTAATGGCAACCTGGGAACTCAGTTCCCAGGTGCATTGGCCTCAAGTGCCTTTAGGTCTGTGGAGATACTATTCGACATTGCAAAACAATCGGCACTCGAGTTGCAGTCGATGAGCGTAAATCTCAACTTGAACCCCGTTTTGAATATCGAAGAACCCAACGGCGGAATCATGAGCTCGAGAACGTTTGGCGACGACCCTATCAACGCTTGGAGATGTGCCAGTGCAATCACGGACGCCTATAGAACGGTGGGTATGGGATGTTTTGTCAAGCATTTTCCGGCACCACGGCAAGGAACAGGAGGGATATTAGAGACTAGAAATCTCACCTCGGAACCAAGATATGCACCATTCAGGAAAGCTTTCGAACATGGGATCGACGGTGTTCTATTAGAACCGACAATGTGGGCGACATCACCAGAAACAACATTCCAGGGGAAAGACTGTCTCGTTCAGAATCTTATCAGAAAGCATTTTGGATACGAGGGTCTCCTCATCGGATCTTGCGATAGGGCGTCTGAGAAGATTTCTGGTACTTTTGGCGGCAGACTATGCATCAGCGGCTTCGTGAATGGATGCGACATGTTGATTATTTGCGAACACCCCAACGATATTCAGGATACGCTAGAGGAGATTTACACCGCGGTTGAGATGAGGAGAATACCGAAAGGGGCGATAGAGCAATCTTTAGATCGAATACGGCGTGTGAAGGAACGATATCTATCCTGGGATACGGCACTGAACCCTCCACAGATCCAACTTACCCTTCCGACACTCATGCGACACAATCGAGAATTGGCATTCCGAGCCTACGAGATGTCCGTAACGGTGGCAAAAAACTCATCAGGTTTTATCCCTCTCACGAAAGCGAGGAGGTCGACTATTCTACGAAAAACGGGGACGTGCGCCCTGCTAACTCCGGTGGCACCGCCTCGATTTCCAGCACCAGCAAGCCAAGACCCGTTTGAGTATTTTGGGAGAGCGATCAATGCACGTGACGTCGTCGTCAGTCATTCTCCGTACACTCATGAAGGCTTAACCGAAACCCATCTTAGCCTACTCAAACAAGCCAGCTTGGTGATTTTCGTCTGTGCGTTGGACACTGATCCAGAATACAGGGCGCAAATTGAGACAATGAAAGCGGTCACAAGAACGCGTCCGGATGCAGCTTTAATTGTGGTCGCGGCTTGTAGTCCACGCGAGCTCCTTAACGAGCTTCCATGTATGTTTTTCTCCACTTTCCGCTCCCCCTGGTTTGGATGTTAGGTAACCAAACTGACTTCTTATCTCTCTCGGAAAAAATAAAAAAAGACCTGGACACATTGGTCTGCTGCTATGAATACACTAGAGAGGCGTTGGAGTCTGCCGCATCAGCTATTTTCGGGGAAATTGTTGCAACCGGAGTCCTCCCTCTCCGACGAAAGCCGACTCTAGGAGGGATTCAACAAATCACACAGCTCGATAATTTTAAAAGATGGGAGGTTTTACAATGGGAAAAAAGAAGGGACCTTTACGCCTCCGCCGATCTGTGGAAAAAATGCTTTGAGTGGAATGAGAATTGGAAATTAGACGTTTCGACGCTGAGCGATCTGCTGGACCGACCTTACCAATCGAAGCACTTTGTAGTCCTCGACCCTCGCGCGCACGGGAGGATTCTTGGATTATGCGCTACCTACACTATTCGTGCGGGGAAAGGCCTGGTCGGAAGCATGGCAATGTTGATGGTGGATCCGGAGCAGAGAAATAAGGGGATTGGTCTCGCCCTTCATGATGAGGCATTTCAGTACATGAGAGCAAGTGGGGTTATTGAGAGTGTGCAACTCGGAAGCATTTTCCCTCGCTTTTTCCCCGGTATCCCCGAAGAAATTCCGAGCAGGGAGCAAGAATGGTTCTTGCATCGAGGTATTAATCAGGTTTTTGATTTTTTTGACAAATCATACAGAGTTCCCGATGACTAACAAGGTTTCAAACAGGTTGGCAGATGGAGACCAGTCACATATTTGATTTATTCCAAAACATTGAAAACTGGCAGGCGCCTTTGGGCGTTTTTAGCGATCTTGGCAGTCAAGGTATCACATTTGGATGCTGCGACTCGAAAATGTTCGAAGATTTGATTCAATTCGAAGATAAGCATTTCTCTGGTTATCCCGGATGGGTTGAAAAGTACAGGGCTTTGAAAGACACGAACGGTACTACCCAACCTTGTCCCTTGACCCCGCATTTCCGGTGACGGACGAAACTAAACTTTCCCATCACAGATTTTAGCGATGCGGTTCTTGCATTCGGCGGTCAGTCGGTCGTTGGAGCGGCACTTGTATTTTCCGGCGTTGGTAGCAACCAGATCTCCAAAGATGTACCGTGGCCGAAGGCAATTGGTGAAAAGATTGGCGGGCTTGCCTGTGTCGGGATGGGTCGTAAGTGGTAATGCTGTAAAAAAAACTTTGATTTCGTCGCTAACAAATTAGCCTTAGCTGAATATCGGGGGCGTGGCGTTGGCCGTGGCCTAGTATGCGCAGCCATCTTGGAGTTGAAGTCAAGAGGACTCAAAGGCTGCTTTGTGGACTGGTCTACCGATAGACAAGTTTATGAGGAACTCGGTAAGCTCCCCTGTATCCTTTAGATTTCTTTTTTTGCTGATATCTGTTTACTCGTAGGTTTTAAAACTTACGGCAAGTACCGAAACATGAGCTGGAGGAAGATATAAACCCTTTTCGAAATTTCACCTATTCGCTTAATTATTTGATCGAGCTTCTACAGTTCCACACTATTTCTCCGCACCTCATCAGCACATCCTTGGTTGCGAAGCCACACATTCTCAATGATCCCTTTTCACTTCTAAATAGACGACAGTGACGGATCTCTTTCCCATAAACACCCAATCTATCTCGCCAACGAAACGACTTTCTTTGGCACCACCCTCCCCTGTGATTACTACCGTTTTCTTTGTTTCATTTCCCTCGCTCGACCTTCTCTACGGATACCCCGTCACGACTTCCCTTACAGTATACATCGTTCTACGTTTGCTCACTTTTCACTTTTTTTTTTTTTTGAGTTCGCCAAAAATCACCTGGATCATTGTACTAGCAGCAGCATTTGGAGAGGCGTATTTGTTGAAGGTCCATCCTATTTTTATTTTTTTTATTAACTGAGTTGATGATAGCGAGGAGGGAGAGGAGGAAAAGCATGTTGAATCGAGCACGTTTGATGAGGAGTAATATCTTATTTTCGCTTTTTATTTTCGTTTTTTTTTTTTTTTTATACTTTGGGAAAGGAAGGAGGATGGAAGCAGTGGTCATTTCTTTTCGCGCGCGCGGTTCGAATTGCTAGCGACAGACAGACAGACAGACAAAAACAGAGGAATGAAAAAGGAACGATTGCGTATCGACCGATGATAGAGGTGCGCTGTTCGTTTTTTTCCCATACATTACATACATTAATGATCACAGACAGGGTGGAAGAGGGCTTAGGGGGTTGAGAAGCTGTCTGGCCTCTAACACTCATATATACACTCCAAGACAAAAAGTTTCCGGTTGGTAAGACCGAAGACGTCTGATTTACGAGACAAAACAAAAACCCGTAGACTTGGTCATTTCAAAATTCGGTGTTACTTTTTTTGGTTGGCTCGATATGAACCAGTCCGATCAGTCTCGGCACTAGACAGATCGAGTTTTCTTAGTTTCACCGTTTTGAACAAGTTTTACACAACTGATACCGGAGACTCGAGGGTTGTACAATACATGCGTAGGTTATCACGCTGTAAAGTACACCCCTCCTGCTCGGTTCATTATCATTTCACATTTTTATTATCCTTACTCAAGTACTTTCTTGTTCCGTTCCACGTCTTCTTTCTGAATATATAAAAGCTGCCGTAATTAATATGCAAAACTGTTTTGAAGTTTCAGCGTCGTTATCTTTATTCTTCTGATAATTTTATCCTTAACGATACTATATTTATACACACCGATCGCACGGTCGAAATCGTGCATAATAGCCTGTAATTAAATTAACCAAAAGCTCTATTTCTCATTTACCCGTTAAACTTTTCCACTGACATTTTCACGACCGCCTTTATCCTTCAATTGGCCTTGTGAACTGCTTGAAGTAAAAAGAAACAAAGTGCGTTGCGTTAGGCGCAAGCGCCAATTCCCAATCCGTTCAAATCGCCGCCTAAATTTTTCTTCCCTCGCCATTTTCCTGTCTGCGAAAGGAAAAAAAAACCTTCCACTCCAAACCAAACCACCACAACAACAACGTTACCACAACCTCTCTTCTTCCCCATATCGATATCAATTACATTACTGTCGCCATACCCGATACCAAACCATGGCGCCCGTAAAACGGACCCGAACGTCATCGGCCTCAAAGACCTCCTCATCCAAGAAGCGGAAACTAAACTCCTCATCATCATCATCAACGACCGACCCGAAACCATTCACACCAGGTCAAATCACCACCTCGAAGCGACACAAGAAGAAGACCACCGTCGGATCCTCCTCCACCTCCTCCGCCACCACTGCAGCGACTACAAAAGCGTCATCGTCTTCGCGAATCCGTAAACCTCACAAGAAACCGTTAAAAGACCGCTACACGGACGCACAACTCAAGCTTCCAACGCTCAATGGTATCGTTCCAGCCGGGGTAACGAAACCTCGAGGGAAGAAGAAGGGGAAAGTGTTCGTTGAGGATAAAGAGACAATGATGGGGATATTGGAATTGGTTAATGAGAGTGTGGATGGGGTGATACAGGGTAAAGTGGAACGGAACAGACGGTTGGAGGTTATCAGGGAGCAGAAGCGATCAGAGCAGGAGAAGAAAGAGAGGGAGAAGGAGACCAAATTGGTAGGTTCACTATATGCCACTTCACCCCGCTGTGAGTTTTTTAAAAATGGTTTAATTCTAATTTAGTTATTGGGTATAGGAGAATGTGAAGGATTCGTTACGAAAGAAGAGAAAGCGAAAGACGAATAGCGATGCGAATGAGAATGTTGAGGATGAGAAGCCGACGACGGCGGGGGTTAGGAAGAAGAAGGTTTCGTTTGCTTGAAAATTTCAAATCACATTCAGTACAGCCTTTCGGGGAATGGTTTCTGTTTTAAAGAGCAAGGGCGTTATGGGAGTTTTCGAATCGTACGCCAGCATATTCTCCAGTGGGAGGGTCTTTTATATATCGATGAAAGCAGCGATCCTATCTATTTTTACACGCCAATAAAACTCCCGTATTCTCATCTTTCTGTCTATCAATATATCCCTACGCCGCCCCGTTTACCTTTACAAACTCTTCAGTATCTTCCGTCTTCTCGACTAGTTCCATGGTAGCCATTCGATTCAAAAACCGCATTATCGGCTTTGGAAACCATCGCTCCATGTTCCATTCAAACCAACCCAAATGTCCGCCGATACTCGTTGTTACAAAACAAAGGAACGGGTTCGCCTCAGCTTCCTGTCGCGGGAACGCCTGTTGGAGTGATATCGGATCTTCCTCGGCGTTGATTATCAACGTCGGTACCTTCACATCGAGCAATTTATCCACCGAACTGGAAGCACGGTAATACTCGCCTCCCGTTCTGAAACCGAAGACGGGCGCTGTACACGCGCTGTCATAGTCGTAGAGATATGTTGCGTTTCGGACTCCCTCGACATTCACAGCCGGGTTGGTGGATAGCACATCATAGTGTCGCTCAAAGAGCCTTTTCAAGTTCCCAGCCATGAATTTAGAGTACTGGCGTCCGGTGAAGGACATGAACATGATTTTAGCGCAGGCGTCCATGTTGTGTGGAGAGGATATGAGAACGGCGGCGTGGACGGGGCAGGATGCACCTTCTTCACCGAGATAGTCTGTACATTTTTTTTTTGTCAGTTACCAATGTACTTGAGTAGATTTTTAAATAAAATGAAATGCTTGGCAGCAGGTTTTGATTACATACTGGCGAGAATATTGGCGCCGAGAGAGAAGCCCAGAGCCATTATTGGTCTCTTTGGGAACTTCCGGCGTATCAACTTGATGACCTGACGAACGTCTTGCGTGAACATTGCATTGAACATCTTGTTGCCTAACACGAATCCAAATCAATTAATTTCATCTCTCTCTCCTCTTCTGATTCTCAATCGATAAGCATACTTGTGAGCTTTGTCCAGGCGCAACCTCTCGCGTTAACGACCAAAGCATCATATCCGAGCCCGCCATCTTTCTTCGCCCTGGTCAACGGCTCAAGCGACAGACGAACGTACGTCTCATGGGATCCACCGCTCAATCCGTGGAGTGCCACGACAATAGGATTCGTCTCCTCACTTGAACCCCACGCCTCGAATTCTTCATTCGTGAAGAGAGATGTCCGAGGTGGGAAATACTCAGGGTCGGTCTCCAAAAGCACCTTTTTCGACGGTGTGGCGACGACCTCCGGGGTCAAGGGTTGGGGCACGACTACGTCGATACTGAACGTGCCAGTATCGCTGCCATCCGGTGAATCTGCGGATAGGATATGGCGTTTATAGTGAATTTGGACATTATCTGATGCGAAGAGAATGGCGCAGGTTTGGAGGTGACCGCTACGCAGGAGAGGGTTGGGGTAGTATGGTGGAATGGTGGATTTGGCGACGGAGACCAGGGATTCAGTGTCGCCGGGTTCGCTTCCAGCGGTGCCAACGGGCCTGAGCTGGACCGGCGACCGGTGATGGTAGTATGTCTGGGTCGCTGCTCCGAACAACATGGCGGTAGGTTTACGAAATGGATAGGTTTGGTGGTAGCAATTCAAGTCACAGAGTCCAGCTAAGCTTGTGGGTTTATTTCAGATATCAAATACTTAGCAGTATTGATATTGATAAGGTCTTGTTATAAGGGAGCACTGCATGCATGCGCAGGCCGGGCTTTCAGCTGTTCGTTCGGTTACATTCTCGCCGACAGCTTTGCTATGAGAAAATTATCAAACCGAGGCACATTCCATTCTCAACGTCATAACGTTAACCGCGGAGGGCAGGAGGTTGAAATGGCCGGGTACCAATCTGGGACCAGAAATCGGTAAGTTCAGATCCGATATTTTCGCTATCTCGAAGCCATTCAATAATGTAATGAGAGTAGAAATAGCTATCAACCCGGACGTCGGTGCGTTACACGGAGGATTGAGCATTTACATAAGCCAGGTACCTGAGGAACTAGACGCTATTCGAAGGCTGTATAGTGCAATGACTAGCACACTCCTTGCACTTTTCTAAGGAGAGATGTCGGTTCAAATCCGACTGCGGCCCATTATTGCAGTTTTGGTCCCCAAACCCTTTTCTTTTTGGTCTTCAAACCCTTTTCTTTTTGGTCTTGAGGACAAATTGAAAGCAGCACAGCCGGAGCTGGTCGAAGCTTTGAGCGAGCTGCATGCCAACTAGCTAGCGAGGTAGCTTTTGCATCTAGAACCTGCAGCTACCGAAGGAAAGTAACGTGAGTAACAGTAAACTTCATTCAGCCTTAATTAAGTTGGGAGACTGCTACCGGAGTAGCATCGCTTCGGCCATTGCGTGTCGGGGATAGTTCGAGCTAAGCTTATCTCGATCTCCAACTCTCCGCCGTTGAGAGAAGCAATCTAAATAATAGTCAAATCAATAATGAGATATGCGAATGGAGGAATGCAAATGGGAATTCGAATGAATCGAATCTTCGACTCGGATGGGCCCTTTTCTGATGGTTTCAAGGGACGAGCCTTTGTGTTGCGGATGACGTTGGTTGGAATGGCAAGTCCTTCCCGCAGCAGCCAACGTCGTCCAAATCCTTCCCCTTGGCCACCGCAACCACACCGCTACGCTACCAACTCCACTGACACCGCTGCCAGGTTCCTCCTCTTCTCTTCTCCTTCTTCTTCTCCTCCTCCTTCTTCGTGATGAGCAAAACGTTGTATTTTTCTAATTCTACACTTCGACGTCTTCGTTTCCGCTGTCGCGATGACGCCTGTTACCACACTTACACCGGGCCAGGCCCACGCCCTCCTTGATATCCTCACCCACCGCGAAACCTATGACGCTGAAATCGAACTCTTCAAGACACCAGGCATCATAAACAGCTACGGTCCTCCCTTCCAAACAAACCCCGCCATTTCCAAATCTCCGATCTTACAAACACTCTTCTCGACATTCGTGGTACCCATCCCAGGTCTTCGCAATGTCGACGATGAATTCTGGACAAAGCGAGTTCTCCCCCTCATTGACGACCTCGCAAAGGCGAATCTCTCAGAATCGTACGATAAGGGAGGTTTGGGAATCCGCAAGATGATAGCCACATTAATATCCGCTTTGATCGAGTACCCCGCCAGAGGTGTGCTCGGTGGCATGCCCGGACGAGAAATCAAGGATGATCCGAACGAGATATACGATCTGAAGAATCAGCAAGACCTAGGTCGTGCGTGGAAAGCCTTCCAGAGACAAATTGTCTATGGTGATCTTTTGGACGAATTGTTTGAAAAGGCCGCTGAGAGCGATGAGTTGGAGGATCACCGGGATCTGGTTATCGCTGCTCACCAGCATATTATTGTAAAGTATAGCATCTCCCATCTATTTTTACTTCGGGTTGGTAAAAATTGCTAATTGTTGCATAGTCTTGGATCGCTAGCGCATTACGCATTGATCGCCTCACCGAAAGGGCAATCGCTACTATCATTAGTCGAACGGACACATAAACTCATACCATACCGACTCGTCCGGCAAACATTGAAGATCGGAAATGCGGCAACGATGATCAGTGGGATGACTCGGCTCGTACTGGCCAAGATGAGTCTGGGCGCTGTCACCAATTGGATCGGTTGGAGTAGCGGCGCAGATGAAGGCATGAACTTGCTCCAAACGTATGTTCGGATTCATTCACCCTCGTTTATCTCTCATCTTTTAAATAACCTTGTTTAGCATCTTATATACCGTTTTGAGTTGGGATATCAAAGAACTCCAATCGCGGCTATCTAAAATCGAGAGATTGAAGGATGGCCCGTCAAAAGACCAACTGTCAGCTGTTCAAACCTATACCAAGCTAGACCGCGAGGAGCAAGAAAAGTATCGCCAAGTCAGCAAGGCTTCCTCCACATCGATCATCCACGCAATCCTCTCTGTTTCTCCCTCTTCGCCTTCCACTGACGTCACCTCAGAACAGCATCAACTCCTATTTGACTACCTCTACGTTAACCTTTCCATTCACGATCGTGAGCAATTGATCCAAGCGCTGTGCAAATCCAACCCGGACAACCTCACCGCCGCCATCCGCGAAATTGTAACGATTTATGAGCCAATTTTAAGGAATCTACACAACGCTGTGGATCTCAGCGGGACGGTTTCGGACTTTGAAAGGTTTCTGAACGATCTTATAAAGACTGGCAAGGTTACGCCTGAAAATAAACCTGTGGTCGCCGATTTTGTCGCACTATTCGAACGACACCAGAAGAGCGTCCATATTTTCCTCCACCAGTTCTGTAAGAACGGAGACCAGGCTACGACTTCATGGCGAGAGTATGGAAAGAGTGTCATCAAAGAATTCCGACGGAAAGAGGAAGATTCTGGAGAAGGAGCGGGAAGGTTCACGCCAGTTCTCAATAAACTCGTCAACGAGCTGGATTTGAAAGATAGGGAAGTCGTGGTACAACAGATGGAAGCTTACGAACAGTTTCTCCAGAAGTTGAACCAAAAGACAAACCGACGTATGGCGTCTATTGTGTCTTTGAACGATGTGCAGCGTGAACCGCTGAAGAAGGGACCTGGTAACTTTTTATACAAATGGCAGGATTTGTTGGATTCGACGTTGATCACGCCTAGCGAAGCTACCGGGGGGAGAGTACGGAGTGGGAAGGATAGCGATGTTAGGGCGGCGAGTAGCGTTGATATGAATGGGGAGAAGAAGGGTGTGATTGCGAATGGCGTGAACGGTACTATTGTGAATGGTACTGCGAATGGGGATTCCGAAACAGACGGGGTATCGGATGATGTTAGCGGAGCAGTGAACGGCGTTTCTAACGAAACGACGAATGGTATTTTGACGAACGGAGTGGCAAGCGTAGATAAAGAGACGACTGAAGCTCCGGATTTGAGTAGGACGGTGGAGTTATTGCTGCCGAGGTTTAAGAAAGTGCTCGCAGCGAGAGAATATTAAGCTTGGATGTGATCTTTTTTTTCATTTATATTTGTGTTATTAGCGGGATATACATACATACGTCAATGTGAGCATATGTGATAGATTTGCGTTCAATCCAGACTACTTATTTTACTGCGATGCTCTTAGTTTCTCGACCCTGTCATATTAGGCTCTATTGTTTATTTTGTTTGGTACAATGGTACCTTAGCAACATTGAAATCAAGACTCATCCCAAACCAAAAATATGACTCCTAATAACATCTCGCCAGCCTTTCTTTCTCTCTCTACATGACACACGGCTTTTGGTGTTGAGCGTTGTAATAGACCATTCCAGATACATCGACGACAAAACAGGTATTCTTACCGAACCGGTAAGAACAATCGGCAAAAAAATGAAATTGATAGTAGAGAAGATGCCCTCAAGAGGATTCGAACCTCTGACCTCGACATTACTGATAATTGATTATACTAGTGTCGCGCTCTACCAACTGAGCTATAAGGGCTCGATGATGACTCCGTTCTGATTGCTTATTATGATCCGTAACACATCGTGGCATGGACCAAACGCAGGGCTGTCGGAGTAGATGTCCATTCACCTTTCCACCATTGCTTGCTCGGTCCCAACTTGGGGAATATAACTTTCTTTGAGTGTGGAATGTCAGATTCCAGAAATAATCTCAGATAAGAGCTATTTTAGCGCCCAAGTACTCGTTCATATGGTTTATAAAAACGGCAATCCAGTCATGCCATATTTAGATGCCATTTCGGGTGTTGGATTGTTTGCAAGCAACCGGGGCAATCAACGCAGACTCAACGTGTCAACATGATGCGGCGACAATATCAGAGTGACTAAGCCGACATCGCATCTCCATCTCCTCCTCTTCGCACTCTCACTTTACATACTTACCTTCTATCAAACCCATCCACCCATTCCTCTCACGGTCAACTATAATCGTATAAAAAGCTAACATCTCTGTTACGTTTTAATATCTCTACCGATACATCCATATATTTCAATCCCCGCTAACGGTCGAATCTCTCCCTCTCCCTTGCGCTCACACGATCTCCATCTTCCACGCCACCACCATGGCCGCCGTTCCCATCGAAAACTGGTTCTACGATGTACCAGTCTGCACCCGCTGGTGGACCTCCGCAGCCGTCCTCACCGCAGTCGCCTGCCAATGCCACCTCGTATCGCCATTCCAACTCTTCTTCTCAATGCAAGCCGTCGTTTCGAAACGGCAGTACTGGCGGCTCATCACCACATTCCTCTACTTTGGTCCCTTGAGCATAGACTTCTTATTCCACATGTTTTTCATGGCGCGGTATAGCCGCATGCTGGAGGAGAGTTATTATCGTGGCAAGACGGCGGATTTCGCTTGGTTGATATTATACAGCGCTACTTGTCTGCTCGTACGTTTTTTTTCTCCTCCCTTTCCATACTTGAATAATAGTTGTATCCGCTTACTAATTTCGTAACGTTACTTTTATGGGGGGATATATGTGTGTAGTTTTGCTCTGCGACATTCGTTTCAATGCCCTTCCTCGGTTCGCCACTTGCCTTCTCGTTGGTATACATCTGGTCGAGAAGGAATCCGAGCGTTAGATTATCGTTCCTCGGGTTGTTTGTTTTCAGCGCTCCGTATCTTCCGTGGGTGCTGTTGGGGTTTAGCTTGTTGCTTAACGGTAACATGCCAAAGGACGACTTGTTGGGGATCGTTGTCGGACACAGTATGTTACACTCTCGTTTACTTTTTGTAGACGTACTTGTGAAAAACCGGTGGCGGTGGTGCTAATATAGTTTATAGTTTATTTCTTTTTTATGGATATTTATCCCACCGTTCGAAACGGATCGAGACCTTTGGACCCACCTGAGTTTTGGAGACGGTTGTTCGAGCCACGCACGGAGAATGCTAGACCGCAGGTACAACTAAACCAATAGTTTATATTCATCAAAAAGGAGGTGTACAGTGAATGGTGTTTTTTAAACAACCCTAGAGGAAGATTGTGTTTACCTCGTACGGAAATAGAGCAGGGTCTTTTTTTATTATTTTGCACATATTATTATACTCAACTCTTTGAGGTTTGTTTTTTTGTTATTCTTAATTATCGTTAAAGCGGCATATTTCAGGTGTTTTAAGGCTCTCGTTCGTTCCATCCCTTCCCCTTCCCATCCCCCCCGGGCCGTCCTATTCTTTGTATTATTATTATGATGACTTTGGAGCTAGATACGATAGTTAGCAGGTTTGAAATGGCAGATATCTTTTGTAAAAGAAGATTTTTCACTCAATCGATCCTGCGGTGAAGCTTATATTTAGGGGAGATATTTTATATTACCGCAACCATGCATAAGCAGTCAACCCACGAGAGGTTTCCCCAGATACAAAACTCACTCATATATCATACCAACGGCAAGCTTAGCCTGTTTAAAGAAATATGCCACGAGGATATCTTGAAACTTCAGTCTTTGATGGTGATATATATATCGATAAATATTTATTCACCACCTCATATATATACCATACCATCCATCACAATGCCAGCCTACTACAATGTCGTCTTCCTCCTTCTGTTCTCAACCCACTCCGCGGCATACTACACCACCATGATCCGCACAATCCACTCAAACTGGTTCAAATCCTTCAACTACGTCTTTTCCAGCATGCCCCTCAACCGACGTACACCATCCCACTGCTACGAAACCATAGGTCGCAGTCAATGGGGCGATATCGAATGGTTTGCGGTATATAACAAACCCGGGGAGGTTCCGATCGATGGTATCGCGTTCTACAATAACCGGTACTGCGGGTTGAAGAAGACTACCATCCAACCACCACCACGGAAACCCGTCGCCGTTGTCGTTTTTAAAAACAACAATCACAACAATCAAGGTGGCGAGAAGGAAGAAGGAGGAGAAGGGGTGTACGGTATCAAATTGATAAATTTCAAACGGTTAGGAATACAATTCAACCGTGGCTCCTACATCTCCTTCAACGTCACTGAAGAACTCGCAAAACGAGATACAAACCCAAACAGTTTATTCGCAGAGTTACCCGCCGGTGATACTGTTGAGAACGGGGTATACGTCTGGGAAGGTGATTCTAGAGATTTGAAACGTCCCGGGAAACATATAGTATACTTTCCCAACAGCGTGGACACGATCCCCGAACCGACTGATATTCTCCAACGGGTGGATTTGGAGGGTGATAGGATCGGGTATATTTACCTCCGTGACTTGATCGAACGGTATTTGATAGGTGCTGAGAGGGCGGAGGGGATTGTGGATAATGTTACACCGTGGGTTGAAGACCGGTTGGCTAGTGTTAACGATGAGAGTCTTAGGAAGAAGTCGCCGTCGGTGGTGTTGAGGGGTCCGTTGTACGAGCGGGGGAGTGGGAAGGGGTATAAGTATGCTAATAATGAGAACGCGTGGGAGGTTGAACGGCGGCCGGAGGAGTTTGGTGAGCCTGGGAGGAAAGGGAGGAATGGGAGGTCGGTGAGGTATCCTGTTGTTAGGGAGGGTAGTGTACCCGGGATGGTGTATTTCGAACGGGGGGGTTACCAGGAGGAGGTGAGGGGGTCGAGGAGGGTAGAGGAGGAGCCGGACGATGTTAGTATTAATTCGGGCGTGGTGAGGGAGTTCCGGGACTTTTTAGATGCAGATGAAGAGGAGGAGGAGGAGGGAGTATCCGAACCTGTTATGGGGATTGATTATACAAGAAAACCGCATCCTGAGCTGTTGACCGGGATTGCGAGAGAGACAGATCATAATGTCGACGCGCAAGGATTTCTCAGACCGAAGAAGCGCGGAAGGGGTCATCGGCCTCCCGCTCGTAAAAAGGTGTCTAAGGTTTTACCCATCGTCGAAGAGGATGATGTCGAGGATACCGGTGTCGACTTCTCTATGCAAATTGAAGCCGGGTCTGATGATATATTTCTCGAGGATGAGGAACCAAAAGTTGTCGATACCCAAAGAGTGATACCACCACCACCATCTCATCATCAGAATCCGTTGGATAGGAATGATAATAACAATGAGGAGGAGGATACTACTGAGGTACTAAACTTCATGAGCCCCATCTCAAACGACCCCGTTATGGCGAACCCGTCATCTAGGGATACGCAGGGTCTTCATACATCTCTAGACTGGACAGGGAATTCGAATATTGATAATAGACTCGGTCAATACAGTCCTTTGGCATCATTGGAAGAAACCCTCCCGATACTCAGTACGTCTACGGGTCGAGGTGTTAGTTTCCCGACTTCAATGGAGGATAGTTTCGAAGATCCTGTGATTATGTCATCTACAGGGCGGCGGCCACGGAATTTGAATCAAGATGCATTGGATGTACTATTAGATGAACCGGACGAAGAAGACTAAATACAATCATATACTCATGATATGTCTGTATAGATATAGCAAGCCTGCATGCAAAGTAATGAACCGAATTTTTATATATCCAATTGTTAAATGAATAATCTCATACCCGCTAAATTATAAACCTATCAATAATAGATACTTAATGTATTACTCCCAATAAACTAAAAATGAGGAAAGAACCCGGTCCAGTTAGGCTCATCATAAACCCTACTCGGCACCGATCTCAAACTCACAAACGCCTCGACGACAAGATACACCCTCGCAAACCCAAACGCCGTCAAAACCATCCCGCCAACGATACTAGTCACCACCTGCCAAAAATACGCCGTATTCGTCTGCACCATTTGCGACCGTTTGTAAAACTCCCACGAGGATGTGGTCACAGTGTTCACCCACCTATCGAACGCTGCGGACTTTTGCTTTGCTAAAAACAGCACGAACGAGAGCACACCCGTGCAGGATATGAATATCGCGCTGACCAGCCATGCCGTTCGTTCAAATTTCGTGGGGAAATGTTCACGCCATGCGGCAATGTGGAGACCACCGTATGCGAAGGCAGTGAATGCTAAGATTGATTTTAGGTGGTCGCGGTGCACATTCACATGTCCGAGGTAGGATAAACCCGCGAAGTTTTTGATGTAATGGTCCAAGTAGTATGTTTCTCCGAGGAACGTGCCTAGAGAGGAGATGGTAAAGTAGTAGTTGATGTAGGATTCCCTTTCCTGACACGCTTTCCAGAGTTGGTCGGCCGCGGGACCAGCGAGTCGCCAGCGTTCTATCTCGAAGGATGTGACGCGGGGTTGTCGTTTGTGGTCGATATCGCTCTGGGCCCACCGGCAGTATTTGGGTCCGTGTTGGAGGATGGTGTCCGGGGTTTGCAGTTCTATGAAGCGGTGGTGTTCGGGTGAAACGTCGCAGTGTTTTTCTTCCATCTTATAGTCGAAACGGGTTGCCGAACGGGGGATACTTCTTTTCGCCGGTCCCATGCCTATGACTGTTTATACTTGTTAGTAGGAAAAAATTATCTCGACAGAAATTTTAAAAATGCAACTTACAAGCTTTCGGATCAACTCTCGCTTTCGAGCCGACGGAAAAGTTGGTATACTGTGGTAATTCGGATGAGTGGACGGCTCCCTTTCTATCCACTACTACCTGCAGCTGCGTAGGATCTTTATACGCCATGCATCGAATCTCGGATACACCCATGATCTCACTAATCGGTGAGCACATATACATCAAGGAGATGATTGGTTCCATAGCTTGCTCGTATGGCAGCGTGTGAGGATGATCCAATTCCAAGGGCTTGTTCCACCACAAGAGGTATAACGTCAAGGCGCAGATGACATGGCCGATAGTATTAACCTCCAGTAGTGAGATGGGCATATGAGCGGCGAGACGTGAGATCGCTTGTATTATGATATAAAACGCTTGCAAACAGACGAGAGATTTGGCGAGCCAGTCACCTTTACTCTTATCGTGGATCTCTTCGTTATCGGTATGCGGGAGCATGCCGAGAAAGGAGAGTAGTCGGACGCCTTCTGCGGAGAGAGTTATTCGAGGGGCTCCATCGAAAGTGCTGGCGCGGGTTTGCACTGCGATACCGCCCATGGTTGCGAAGAAGCATTGCATCATGGTCCATGTTGGCTCGAGAGGAGGATTCGCCACACCAAGCTACATATACATATGAACCATCATATTATAATATTAGCGAATTTATACATAATATAAATATCATTATTACACAATTCCCAGTTCACAAGGGATGGATTTATTGGGGAAAAAAAGCCTACCATTTGTTGGCGATGTTTCGCATCTTTCCGGAGTTCGTTGAAGAGCCATCTAGCTGTGAGGTACTGAGCACTCGCTGTGGCCACTAGCAGCTCGGGTGCGAATAAACCGATAACGACCCATTTAGCTCTGGTGAAAGCGGCCTTCCTGAACGAAGTTCCCTGAGGAGGGACGTTAAGATGTAAAGCGGACCAGACACACAGCGTCAGAGTGATAACACAGCTGCTGACCAGACCGAATGTGCCTCTGCCATTCGGATCACCGACCCAGCCAACGGTACCCGTTTCTTGAGCTACTGATGGTGAAGGTGAAGCTGATTGATCAGAAACAGGTGTCGCATCCAACGGCGCCGCGGTGGCACGATTCAAGCAGTACTGAAAGAGAAACGGCACAGCCAAAGCCATGCCTTCTTTTCTATCTTCTTCCCCTCTGCTTCTTCCTCTTCTTCTTCTTCTTCCTCTCCTCCTACAAGGCTGACGAGTTTATATGATCCTCTCTCGCTCTTGCGCCGTGGCGGGAGATGGCGAACCAACACGCATAGTTGATTCGATTGATCGCGGGGAGGTTCGTCTCAGCCGTAGCAGCTGCAGCGAATCGGCTAGGTCGACGTCAGGGGGAGGTGTCTTCAGCGATCGAACTGCTGTAACCGATTGCAATCAATAATAACGAACCGGATCGTTATAATTATCTGGGTCTGGATCGAATTCGTCCCAGTCGAAAGGTCCTCTTTGTTTGAAATAGCAAGATGCCAGATGAATGTGCCATACTCTGTATATCGACATTCAATGGCTCGCGAGCTCGATCGAGCTGTGTGCTGGTCGCCGGACGAAACCAATGCACTTGAAGGTGTGCTGACATGTCGTACTGCGCTTTGGTCCCGCTCCCCGGCCCCGGACGTCGTCTCTTCGATAATTGGCCTGGACGAGACGAGACGAGACGAGACGAGATCGGAGCTAAAATCGAATCGGCGGGCTCGATCTGAAATTGCATCGATTTGCGATCATTCTTTCCTCTTTTCGTTCCGCCTCCTCCTCCTCCAGGCTCCTCCCTTGCTTCTGATGCCTTTGTGGACACTGGCTAGTCCCCCTCCGTTCAAAGTTAGCGTCGGCGTTCAACGAAGGGTCGAATTAATGCAGCCAGCAAGAATGATCATACCACCACCACCACCACCGCCTGACTGACTGTCTGATCCACTGACTTGTCCTGTTCAAGCTTGATCAAGCGGATTATATTTCTCGTTGTCACCGTCCTCCATCACCAACACCATATCATCACGGTTGTCCATCAGAATGTGAGGGACATAGACGAGAAACGATGAATCCATCTATCAACGTCCCTCTGCCCTCCCCGCGGTCCAAGCTGTCCTCCAACTCTCGATCTCCCTTCCACCAGTCAACCTCCCAAGACCTCTCCTGGTACCACATCATCTCCGTAGCCTTCAGCGATAATCTCTCCGAACGGCTCTCGCGTACTCCTGCTCCAGGAATAGCAGCAGGTGGTGGTGGTGGTGACCCAGACTCCGATGTCAATCAACGATGGACGCAGCTCTGCAAGGACCGGAACATATCATCAGCACCCTTGGGTCCTGAGGCTGCCAATTTCCTCCTCGAAGGCCCGATACCTATCAATCCAGACTCTATAGCACCGGTGCCTGACGGAGATGATGCATCCCAACATCTGCCAACAGAGGAGGAAGAGGAGAGGGGGAGCTATGGGGGTGAGGAAGTAGAAGCACCTCTTCCTGCTCCTATATCCCCACCTGCCCCTAAAAAACGTCGTGGACCCAAGCCGAAAGCTCGTAAAAGTTTACCTCCACGAGCAACCACCGCTGCGAAACGGAGCCTTCGCAGAACCTCTGATACCTCGGATCCTCAATGGGCAGCTAATCCAGCAGCGGAACCAGAACCAACCCCGTCGTCGCCATCTACCCAACCCACACAACCACTCCGAAGATCCAGTCGTTCCTCGAAGCCAAAACCATCCTCCTCCTTCTCCTCCTCTTCTTCTCTACCTTTACCCGAAAGTCTACCTATACAGGAACCGGAACCGGAACCGGAACCACCTCGCAAACTACGCAAGCCACACTCAACAACTCACCGTCCCTCCAGAATACTATTCTACTTCACAATCCTCCCAAAACCAAACACACACGCTTCCCAAAAACCCTCCCTCGCCCTCTCCAACCCCTGGCTCTCCTTCCGCTCTTCATCATACACACCCTACAAACGAAAATTAACCCCCAACAACTTGGTCATGATATGCAACAGGGCTCGAGTACGCCGGCTATCGAAAGAGAAGAATGCAACTTCAGCTCCCAGAGGAACAATCATACCGGTGAAACCATGGTTATCGAGAAACCTACGAGCGATGCGAAAACATATGGAGAAAAGGGGGAAGCGGGTAGATGACATTATGACCGATATACAACAACCTACCAAAAAGGTTGCTGTCGAAGAGGATAATGATCCTGCCAGCACCGTGGTAACTACCAATCCTGTCCACGAAGCCGGGGAGGGAGAAAGTATAGTTAGAAGAAGGAGTGGTAGAAAACGAAAAAGGAAGACCATGTAACTGTATTGTCCATCTCAAAGATATTTACCAGTTAGCCCTCCCTCCCTCTTCACGTTTACGCATCTTGGTCATTTTATAAGCGGTAGCATATTGAGGCGTTCGTGGTCTCCTTTTTATTTCGTTATCCGTCCCCTCCCCCTCTTTTATACATTTCAGACATGACATGACATCTGTATACCCATCAGCATATTTGATATAAAGGTATATATATCGTTAAAAACATCTTTATAACTATTCGAGTCTCCTACACTCATCCATAGTAGATCAAATAAACCTATCCTCTAAATATAAGTATAAACATAGATTATATAAAAAAAAATAGAATATACATCATCTCACATCAACCTCAATTTTTCTCTCCAATCATTCTATCAAAATATATACAATATTTTTTTCTTCCAAAACTTATTAAATCTTGTCGGCAGCATATATTAAGCATATACCTCCCAAGTAAGAATATTAAAAAAAAAGAAAGAAAGAAAGAAAGAAAAAGGTGATAGACGAAAAAACGCTAGCCAGAAACAAAAAGCATATACAACTGAAAAAAACAGCCTTGCCTCCGTTCACCTATCCACATCCCAAAGCATTATACATACACTATGCTCGAGCAGCTGGAAAAGGGAAATGAGAGAAAGGAAAAGAATGAAGACCTACTACGCCATATATACTATCAAAATTAAACCACCCCCCTCCAGTCTCCTATCTCCTCACCCCTCCAAAAAAACCAAAAACCCCTCCACCAGTCCCTATATTAAGTATTCCGTTGCTTTCTTTCGTTTGGCAAAAAGTGTTCCCGGTAGGTAAAGAAAAAAAAGAGGTCATAATCGATCATTTCGATGTTTTCCTGTATCTCATACTACTGCTTCACTTCCTCTTCCTCACCGCAGCAGCATCTCCATTACCAGCATACTCTCTAAAAGAATCATCACCCTCAACCTCCTTAACCATCTGTTCCATCTCCTTAACCTGCTTGTCAATCTCACTCTTGCTCATCTTGGTCTCCTTGTAGAACAACTCGAGGTTTGGTGGTCTGTAGGACCCGCCGAGTCGGTCCCAGAGTGTGGTGAACTGGCCGTAATTATAGTTGAAGTACAGATGATGCATGGTGTGACAAGCGGCGCCGTTGATAATGGGGGAGTTGGCAACGTATTCTCCGTCATCTAGATATGATATTTGCGGTGAGTTTAGTTTTCAAAGTGAAAGTTTATCTAGTGGGTAATAATAGTACTGGGGGGAACTTACGAATCATAACGGTCCAGATGTTTACGAAAACAAAGAGACCAACATAGGCATACTTCCACAACGGCAATACCAACGGGAACAAATGATACGGCAAACTCTGTGCCCATCCGTCGACGGGGTGGAAAGCATGGCTGGCATAAGGCGATGGCATGATCCATTTGTGATGCGATTTGTGGAGGTATCTGTAAATCGAAGGATGGTGTAACCCGCGGTGGATCAAATAGATCAATCCGTCGGTGAAGAGGAGGAAGAGGGGGAATTGGAAGAAAAAGTAGAATTTGCCATAGTCGTGAGCGCCGTCGAAAAGGAGGGTGTAGCCGCGGACTTCGGCGAGGAAGAAGGGGGCGGTGAGGAGGGACATTCCCGGGTGGGATTTGACCGAGACCCAGATTTCCTGTCGGATTTGATTTTTGAGGAATTTAGGATGCTTGAAGGTGTCCTTGTCGAAGACGAAGATGTAGGAGAGGGTTGACGAGATAAAGTAGAGGAGACAGCCGAATACCCTATATATACCCATTCAAGATTTATTAGAACAATTCGGTCGAATTGATATGATGTTATGCGGTCCCATTTTTTTTTTTTTTTTCCTTACCATGTAATGAGGAAAAGAGAGAAGAATTGACGAAGGGCGTCGTCTCGAGCGAGCATGGAGAGGTCGGCATATTTTCCGGGCAGAAGACCGATTAATTGCTCGAGTTGAACGGCGCTGCTCAAGGCGTGTCCCTCAATGCTCGACGGTATGCCGGTGCTGTTGGCATTTTTACTGTAGGCGAAAACATCCGGAGACGAAGTCGATAGTTTTGTAGCAGGTAAAACTGTCGCATAGAAGCGATCTAGGAAAAGGGTGTCGCAGAGAGATAGGACGATATCCATGGCAATGGATGGAGCCGGATCCGCCGCTCAAGTAGATGTCGGGGTGATGTTTTGTCGGTGACTGCAGAAAGCAATTGTTTTGTTAATAAAGTGGGAAAAATAAAAGGGATTTTATCTTATTTTGAAGAAGAATAAGGCAAAGCTGGGGGAGATTGGAAAGGAAGAAAGCAGGATTGCAAAAGTCAGCTGCCTATTTTGATTCTGTTGGATCCGTGGAAAGGGAGGACGGGGCAAGGTAGAGCTGCGCAAAGCATATCACAAGAACCGTTCAATTGTCCCGTAGAAGCCACCAAGTTGGTAATGTTGGAGACATTCATCATCTTCTAGCAAAAAAGAGTGGTTTCCTCGAGAGACGAGGGAGGCACGATGCAAAAGAGTATCCAAACATTCAAGCAGCCCGCTACAAAAAAAAAAACAAGAACAGAGGGGAGGAAGGAAGGGAGCATACCCGTATATGCAGTCGTAACCCAGTTGTCTAGAAATGCGTTGTCGTGTCGTCGTTGCCAGTCGCAGATCGGGTAAATCAATACGGTAGACGTTGGAAGCAGCGGATCGTCCGAAAGTGTCGACAATCGCACTGCGCTGTGTAACAAAAACTGCCAAAAGAGCAACGGGAAAAATAAAAAACGAAAGAAAGGAAGGTGGTGATTGAAGTCAATTGACCGAAGCGAGCGAAGAAAAATATGGTTTGGAAGAAAACACAGGAGAGTTATATGTATAGCATATATGGGATGAGAGCAGGCTCGGGCCCTCGCATTCCCACAATCCGAACAAATTTTCTCGCTTTGTTAAATTTCCTGCGAAGAACCTTTCCAAGCGACATTTTCGAACCAATGTCATATCACGCATGTCCCCGACGCTGGTTTCCCCCCCTGGCCCGGTCGCGCATCTTAAGTACGAACGCTCCTGCATGGTCCCCCTAGTGAAATTGGCATCTGCATTTTACTTTGCGATATCAGGCTAGCGTGGACCCCTTCTGACGTTCAATTGGTCGGTGATAAGATCATGATGGCCTTACAATGGTGTCTCCTTTTTTTTTTTTTCAATGCTCTCATCGTAAAACGGATCTCAACTCTGCCGATTATAAATCAGATAAACACGCGTGTGTATTATATTGGTATACTACGGTCACCGCTCGTGCCGATTTGCCACAAATCTTTCGCAGAGAACACCGGACCGAGCTCCAGCGAAGGGACCGTTAATACTAGCCGGAGATCTTGCATTCCAATTGCAATTCTCGGCTTCCCAAAGCATTGAAGCAGTGGGAAAACCCTCCAACGTGACGTAACCAAGAAATGGGTATTTATATATATACGCGAGAGCATTTAAACCCGAATCGCTGGGAAGAGAAAACTCATTCACACAACACTTTACCCTTGTTGTAATTTTCCCTCATTAAGACTCTGCAAAGCTCCCGAACGAAACTCCAAAGCTGTGGGTGGGGAACTAACTATTGGATTCACGTACCTGAAATATTTTTTTTTAAAATTTGCCTGATTGTAAAAGTGGAGTGCCACAAATATGTCCGACCTAGTATCACCTGATATCTCCGTCTCCGACCTTACTTACACCTATCCCAACGGCAAGAAGGGACTCTCCAATGTCTCCTTTGAGGTTCCTTCCGCCTCCCGAACATTACTTATCGGTTCCAACGGAGCTGGGAAATCCACTCTCCTGAGATTGATCGCGGGTTCGTACAAAAATCATTCACATACTCATCCCAAATTAAAGTCTCCGATGGTTGTATTAACACATACGATATCCCCGAATTATAGGTAAAACTCTCGCAAGAGATGGCAAAATTCATGTAGCGGGCGTGGACCCTTTCAAGCAAGGTCTCGAAGGTGTCACTTATCTCGGAGTTGGTAAGAAGCTTTAAATCTTCTCTTACGATCCCTTCTTTTTTTTTTCTTTTTACTGCGAATTAGTCAAGCTTGGTTATAAATGGTATATACTAACAAAACCAAAAATCATTCCAGAGTGGGTCTTGAATCCGATCGTTCGCACCGACATCTCCGTCACCGAACTCCTCCACTCGGTCGGTGGCACATATTATTCTGACCGACGCGATGAATTGATCTCCATTCTCGATATTGATGTCGATTGGCGCATGCACGCCGTTTCTGACGGCGAACGTCGAAGGGTTCAATTGGCAATGGGACTTGTTCGACCGTGGTCCATTCTCCTACTGGATGAAGTTACCGTCGATCTAGATTGTCTCGCTCGGTTTAGGTTTTTGGATTGGTTGAAACAAGAGACCGAAACGAGGAAATGCACAGTTGTAAGTGATAATAATTCTTTTTATTTCCGGTGCTTCGTTTCTGAACTGACATGTGCATGTTGGGAAAGCTCTACGCAACCCATATCACCGACGGTCTGGCTAATTGGCCAACCCACTTGGTTCGCATGACACTAGGTGAAGTTCGCAAATACGGTCCAATCGCGGAGTTCTTTCCTCCTGAATCCAAAGAGGAAATTGCACATGTTCAAGACGCGGTCATTGGGAGAAACTCTTCTTTACTCGATTTGGTCATGCGCTGGCAATCTGAAGATCTAGTCGAAAGAGGTCCGCGACCATCCGCCAAGAAACTCCAGAACAAAGCCTAAGCAGACTAGATCTCAAAACTAAGCCGAAACTTCCCCCCGAAGGTTCTATCAAACTGGTAACTGCATAAGGAAGCTAGATCGATTTCATCCGGTGTCTATACTCGATATATATTCCTCGGGTATTCTCTATTTCGTGCTACATTAGCGGGACTTCAACGTCCATGTTTTTTTTTTTTTTTTTGTTGCTATATACAAGTGTTATTGATTCAGTGTAAAACATCTCAACGATACCCTATATGTTTTTCTATAACTTCAATTCATATATTCGAACAGAAGAGTCCTCACTCGAGATTGCTACTTCGAAAAGTTTCGCACCCTCGACACCAGTCGGCCTCCACGATATTTGTGTTATCGCCTTATCAGGCACAGAATACCCATCAACATCAAAATACTTCTCCCACCCCTCCAACCCTCCGCTCTCTTTCACCAACGCTCTGTAAACGCTCCACACACCACTCTCCAGCCCAACCGCCATCATCACAAACTTGCCATTTTCGAATGAAACAACAGTATCCAATATATCGATCGCAGTGATGGGTTCCTCGAATTTGACAGTCTCTGTACAACTCCATTCCTCCCCGTCCTCTCCTAAACCCCACACTTTAACCGTCTTGTCTCTCGCTGCTGTGACAAAAACCCTTCCCACAGCGAGAGGTGCCCATTTCCCGTCAAATATCACCCTCGTTTGAGCCTTCGCCATGATCTGCTTCACTTTATAAGGACTCTCCAATGTTTCCCCGACTTGACTATTCCTTTCAAACACAGTCCACTGTCTGTCTCTACCCACACTCAGCATGTACAGATCGTCCGCTGAAAAGGCGATTCGGTTGACAGTCAGCGAATGTGCCTCCAACGCCGGCTTTAGCTGTCTCCAAGTCTTCGTTTCGAATAACCGTATTACCGCATGTGTTACCGAAGACGCCTTACACGCCGTCGCGATTATATCTCCTTTATTCGAGGATCCGATCGTGGATATTTCGTAACCGTGACCGTAGAGCTTTTCCTCCTCCGGCCAAAGCGTATGTCTGGAGAGAGAGTCTTCGAAAGGCGGATATGCTAATTGCGACAGAGCATCGCCGGGTTCTTCCTCTGCTTCCTCGCCATTGGTGGTACCTTTTGTCCCGTCTGTTGAGGCTCCACCCACGGCCTTGTTTGATAACCCGAGCACTGGCTGGCTGGCGACGTCCGGAAGGGCATTGATGTCGGCTGCCTTGATATCACACATATCCTCCAGTATTCTAGCTATCCCCCTTGGTTCTCCGAACACTCGCATCAGTTTTTCCTCCGCCCCGCTAACAAATTTGGTTGAAGTAAGCGACACGATCGAATTGATATCGTAGCCGTGAATCTGAGGCCTCGAAAATTCAAACCAAGACCTATGTTTTGAAGATTTCCATCTCGCGTAAAGTCGAGTCGATTGATCCAGGCTAAGAAAAAATACGTCAGACAGTTATACCTATGTTTCGAGTATTCGCGAACAGGCCTTTTTTTATATAACTCACCTAGTAGAGAGTAAATACCTCCCTTCCTTCTCCCACGCTATTCCCATAGCTTCCCTCACATGTCCCGTAACCGCATTCCTCTGCACCCAATTCCCCTCCCCACCATCATCAATCCACCTCCTCCACCCACCCGACTTCCCAAACGACACTACCTCTTTACCATCCGGCGCCCAAAGTCCCGTCCAAAACCCACCGGTGCTTCCAGTCGCGGTACTCGATCCCTTCGCTCCACTCGCCTCACCCAACCTCGTCGTACACACCCAAATCCCACTCGTCTCGTCAGCCTCCCATATCGATAAAGAATTATCCGCAGACGAGCTCAAAAGACACGCGCTGCCATTTTTAAATTTCTTCCAGGATACGTTATACACCCAATCCTCATGACCGACCAAGAGAGCCTCAAACGTGACCGAGTACTTTTCCTCCTCCCCCTCCCCGGCAACCTCAAATCTATGCGCCTTGTTGGATAACGATTGGCCCATGATTACTATATTCGAACCGGCGGATTGGGCTGGCAGGTCGGCGCCTTGATGGATACGCCATAGACGAATATACCGATCCTGACTGCCACTCGCAAGAAGTAAATCCGTCATAGCCCCCGTTGTGGTGGCGGTGGCATTCACCTCATCCCGCACAAAGGAAAGAGATCTGACCCAGTTTTCGTGACCTGTAAGAGTTGCGGCGAGTTTAAACCCACCGTTGTTGTCATCAACGGATAACGTGGAGATACCGCTGCCGACATATATCTGTATCGCGGACGAAGACCCGGAGATGGCGAGAACCCATGTATCGTTTGTATGCGATAGGCGAGCCAAAGCGATACTGAGCGGGTAGTATTTTGGCTTTGTCTGGAGGGTTTGAACGCACGTTACCGTATCCCCAGCAGCAGCACCAGTCCCAGCAGCAGTAGTAGTAGTTGAAGCCTCGGAGGAGGGGGATGACGATACATCAAGCCTCCATACCTTGACCGTCCCATCCGCCGAAGCTGATGCAAATATTATACCCCCCCTAGCACCAGCACTATCACCTTTCGCAAACTCCGTTCCCCCACATCTTACATCCGCAGCTTGTCTCTCCACAGCAATATCCACAATCGAGCCTCCATGACCCTGTCCTATCGCTATAAGATCAAACCGCGGCTCCTCTACCTCTTCCTCCTCTTCGTTACCCCCTCCATGAAACCGATTCTTCCGTTTCCACACTCTTATCGTCTTATCAACGCTAGCGGATATGAGAATACTATCGTTGGCGTATGAATATACATCTTCGACGAAGCGGACAGCGTTGACTTTATCCGTGTGACCTTTCAGTGTGGCTACGATGCCTGAACGACAGGTGTTTGTCTGTGATATGATATAATATAATACACACCCCACATGTACAAATCATACGTTAGAATTGGAACATATATATATATATACTTAAGTATATATCTTGTCTTGGATAGTGGATAGGATCGATGTTGGGTTGGGTTGTGTGGAGTGGGGTGGTTGATTAAGGGATTTGATTTCCGGTTGGGTAGTAGAGGGACTGTACTAATATAACGTACCTCGTGGGGTCTCCAGATGGCTATGAGATTTCCGGCACCGTATGCGATGAGAGAGGATTTGATGTCCCAATCTGATGCGTTTGGGATTCGATTCGCTCCGATGGCGATGAATCGTTGGGTTATCCGACCTTGGGTATCCGTCATTTTTTGTTTCCTTTGGTAGTGGTAGTGGTAGCTTCGGATCTAA
This sequence comes from Arthrobotrys entomopaga, assembly GCA_012184315.1. Classification (NCBI taxonomy): domain Eukaryota; kingdom Fungi; phylum Ascomycota; class Orbiliomycetes; order Orbiliales; family Orbiliaceae; genus Arthrobotrys; species Arthrobotrys entomopaga. The sequence goes on from LDDX01000272.1 coordinate 148,864, forward strand.
GCTTAAAAACGCTACTACTCTGGTCCCGAGATTGGCTGCTGCTGTCGAAAATTTAATTTCGGTGGAACGAAACTCAAGTTCAACGCATCTGTGTTTTTTTTTTGGGGGGGGTAGCTTGATGTTAAACATGTAATGTAATGTAATGTAATGTATTGACTAATCTATATACAACAACTATAAAAAGTCACCTCTTAATGCTATCTGGCAGGGCTCGTTAATGGTTTGAAACTTCAAAAGCTTTATATATTTCTGCAACAAACAATATAGATTATTTAACCGACTTTTTACTTGGATGTATAATATGGTTGTAAAGATCTTGATAAGAGATCAGTTTAAGTGTTAATATTATTATAAATAATCTTTTAAGTTTTCTCTTTTTAATATTTATTAATTTTATTAAATTATATATTAATAA
>LDDX01000260.1:0-50261 GCA_012184315.1 Arthrobotrys entomopaga
CAGATTATCATTCCCCACCCCCCGGCCGTCTGCCCATGCGTCCATCCATTCGTTCGTGTTCCTTTTCTTGGACCCAATCCGCTTTCGTTCTAGGCCGCCTATTTTGCTATCGATTGGGAATCCCACACTAACGCGATTTTTGAACCCCGTCTAGCGAGGATGACGGACCCGCGAAGGATGCTCCGAAAGTGAAGCGACGAAAGACCGAGCAGAACGGCGACGACGAGGCCGAGTTACCGGAAGACGAGGAAGAGGATGAAGTCGAAGAGGAGGAAGAGGTTGAAGAGGAGGCCGAGGGCGAAGACGACGGCGAGGAACCCGAAAATGAGGAAGAGGATGACGATGATGAGAAGGCTAAGGCTAAGAAATAGAGGAGGCTGAGGACTTTCTCTATATTGCACCTTTAAAGCTTTTCGTGAATCAAAAAAAAGAAAACTCCTTGTTGTTTTATTTTATTCTTTCTTGTTTTTGCTTTCCCTCATCCTTCCTACCTTTACCATACGTAGAGGCATCGACGCCGACGCCGCTATCGTCGGTATAATATAATCATCTGGGTTGTTCGCTCCATAAAATCCTGGCTTTTTTTTTGGTCCGTGTTTGTACGAAAATGCATCCTGGGGATTTTCCTTCTTGTTTTCATTGGCTAGAATTTTTTATAAAGGCCGTAGACAAACCTGTACGAATAAAGGGACGGGAACATCTTTGACGGAGTCGTTGATAATCTATAATTGTTACTGGGTTCAAAGGAGAAAATATATCTCTTCGGTATACTGTTCATATTTACAACTACTGGAGAATCATTCTTCGAGATCTCTATTCAATTAAATTAAATTTGCTTCAATCGTCATCGTCGTCTTCGCTCCGTCTTGTTGGCTTCCACCCGGTTCCCATAACTGACATGCACTTCCATCTCATGGTCCTGTCCGCCCTCCACAGTCGAATCTTTCCATCGTCCCCAGCACTGCTCAAAACCGTCCCGGATGGGTTCCAATCCACGCGCCAAACCTCTCGCCCATGCTCGGTGAAACCTGCGATTTCTTCAACGACAAAGCCGGACAGCTCTCGGCTTTCCTGTTCTTCCAAACTGAGAACACCCAGCGCATCCTCTGCCTTTTCGAACGAGTTTGCTTGTGAAAGCGGGAGGCCGCCGCCGCCGCCGCCGCCACCACCACCAACCCCGGGAAAATTGGATGTATTCACCCCGCCACGCCCACCTCCAACCGAAAGGTTGGACATCTCCCGCGTCAGCCCGCTGAAATGTGATTTCTCGCCTATATCCTCGTTTCTATCCTTGGAGCCCGATCTCGGCTGCTGAGAACCCTTTGGCGAAAATGTCATGCGCGGATCGGTCAGTCTGAAAATCCGAACCTGTCCATCTTTGCACGCCGTAGCGATGAGGTGATAGCTACGACCCAAGTTGGGAGCCCAGCTCACATCCCTCACCAACCCCTTGTGCCCTCGAAGTTCCTCCGCCGGCTGAAACTTGCCGTTACTATCGTGTCTGTAAATCCTAACCCTATCCATCGCTCCGACGAGCAATTGCTCGCCGCCCCACCTGCTCGGACAGTAACTCAAGCAGAATGACGTTTCTGCTTCCCTGGGCGGTGTCGACGGGACCACTCTGAATTCGTCCACAGAGGTCCATCGGGAGACCGTGTGCGTTTCTATGGCCTCCTGCACTTGCACCATCCCATCCGATGAAATATACGCGAGTTTGAGCCCCACAGCTGCTGGCGCGAAGGATATATCGCAAATGGCGCCTCTGGTATCGCCAATCATGCGGAACATGGGCTTCCACCGCCTGCCACTATTCTTGGGTTCCGACTCTTGCTCTTCGAAAATCTTGACGGTGCGGTCAAAGGAGCACGAGGCGAGGATTTGACCGAAGCACGGATGCGCCCAGGCGATTTTGGAAATGCTCGCGTCGTGCGGCCGCCAAGCATCATTTTCTTTCCATTCGCCGTCTTCAGTGGCGTCGAATACTTTGATCCGCTGGTCGGAGGAGCACGTCGCTACCCGTTGGCCGTAGAAGTCTGTATTTTTTTTTTCAATGACATGTGCATTAGAATAGGCTCGTGAGTGTAAGAAGCTAGAAGCCGCTAGCTAAACAAATGTTTTATACACACCATAGGCGACACCATGGAGGAGGTCTTCATGACCTGTGCTGACGGGAATTGTGTAGGAGGAAGGCTTCGGCGGCTTCTTATCACCGGTTGGCGAATCCATCTTGAAGGAGAGAAGAAGGCGTCGTCCTCATCCTCGCAGAGCTGTCCCTGCTGCTGTTTGGTGGGAGCTTCGATGACGGGAGAGAGCTCATCGCGTTGGCGTGTGGTGTGGCACCCTCACAGAAGCGTTTGACAGCGCGGGGATTACCGCATTGGGCGACGCATGGAGGTTGCTGTGGTGACAACAAAAGCTCGACGCAACGCAGACTGTGTAAACGGTGATGGGTAAACAAATGACGGCGGCGTCTGTGGCACCTTCCCTTAATATTCATTCTCCCTCGACTTATCTCATATCTGCCCGCCCCCCGGTCGTCTGTGCTTCTCTATTACCTTCTCAAACCCTATCCGGTAACTTATCCTCTATAAAGAAGACTACCCCGATCGCGTTTGTACAAATAAGAATAGAATAATTCATCATCGTTTTTATCAAATCCGAAACCAGTTTACAAAATGGAAGGCTCACATTCATTTCAAGTCTTCTTACGGCTGAGACCACCGCATTCGGGCTCGTCCATCGAAGAGCCCTTTCTGACCGTTCTCCCACCATCGCCTACCGCTTCGGACGAGGATATCGAGAGCGGGACGAAAACCCAGGTCACGATTCATCCGCCTTCCAACCACCGCTCGCAGAAAATTGAAACATTCAGTTTTACCGAAGTCTTCGAGGAGGCATCTAGCCAGGCGGATATCTTCAAACACATCGTAGCGCCGATATTGACACCTGTAATCAAAGATGGAAGAGACGGTATGCTGGCGACGCTGGGTGTCACTGGCAGCGGGAAGGTAAAGGATATATATTACAACAAAACCTCGTATACAATATGAACTCGAACTAATCGAATGCGCATAGACACATACAATTCTAGGAAGCAAACAGCACAGAGGAATGACACAAATGTCGCTCGATGTCTTGTTCAGATCTTTGGGCGACAAGATAACATTGGTACGGTCGTGTTCTCCTGTTTCCAAAAAAATAAGGGAGGGAGCAGTCGCTAATGAGGAAATAGATGTCGGAATCGCAAATCGCACAATGTAATGACGCCGAGGCGGAAATCATGAATAGCTCGACATTTATGAGCAAGGTGATAGCTGTAGTCGAACCGCACCAGATACCGAAACCGAATTCATGTCCCACGAAACCATCCGTCGACTCTCATGTCGTAGGATGCAGCACTTCCTCGTCTACCAAGTACGCAATTCTGATGTCCATATATGAGGTGTATAACGACAAAATTTTCGATCTACTGGCGCCTTCGAGTGCAGCACGCCGAAAGGCACTCTTGTTCAAAAGCACGAGATCAAGCGGCGATCGAAAAGTCGTTACTGGGCTGCGTAAGGTGATGGTTACCGATCTGTACGAAGCCCTGCAGGTCCTCGGTGTCGGCCAGTATCAGCGTTCCCATGGCGAAACTGGGAGCAACGACAAAAGCTCTCGTTCCCATTGCTTTATTTCATTGGAGCTGAAAAAAATGAAGAAGAGCAAGATTGACGGATCGACGAGAATGAAGGAGTCAACATTCACCATTGTCGATTTAGCGGGTTCGGAACGGGCAAGAAATGCAAAAACCGCTGGTGACCGCCTCGCAGAGGGCGGCCACATAAACAAATCGTTGATGTTTCTCGGGCAATGTCTCGAACTGTCCACCCAACCAACATCGGGACACCCGGCAAAAATTCCATATAGACAATCAAAGTTGACGGAACTCCTCTTCACCAATAGCTACAACCCTGCGACGGAGCCACAGATCGCTAGCATCATTGTGACGGCGGACCCGGCGGGCGATTTCAATGCGACTAGTCAGATGTTAAAGTATTCGGCTTTGGCTAAAAGTTCTGTAAACCCGCGACCCCCTATGCAAGTACTGAACGGCAGCAGGAATGTTAGCGCCACCAGCCAGATCAGCCAGTATAGTCAGGGAAGCGCTGTGAGCGTTAGCGCATCTCCAGATGAGCGGCCCGAGTCGGCAATGTCCCAAGATGCCGCGAGCATGATTGCCATGCTACAGCAACAACTAAAAGAGGCTGAGAAAAGCAGGGCCGAGATGGAAAGAATGCTGAATGAGAGAAGAATCGAGGCCGAGAAGGAGCGAGAAGAGGCCAAGGCGAGGTGTCTGGAGATCGAGAGAGCAGTCAGGGAGGAGGTTTCCAATGACATGGAACAGCGGATACGCTTGATGCAACGTACAATGCTCAACAAGTTGGAACAGGACGCAGAGTGTCAGGAGGAACACGTTGACAAGAAACTTGACATGCTCAAGAGGACCCTATTAGGTGAGAATATTCGAACATATTTACCCTTAGAGCAAGTATGGCTAACGTTATTTTTCCCGCAGAATCGAATGATGAGAACGACCGAGCTCGTGACGTAGAGATCGAACAGTACGTGCGAGAGTTGGAAGCTGAGAACTCAGCTCTGAGAAGTGAAGTGCTCTCACTGAAACGGAAAAGAGTTAACGGGGACAGCCCGCTGAAGGAGAGGTCGCTGAACAGACTCAAATTTTGATAATATCCCTTTTTTTCTTTCCATTTTTTTTTTTTTTTTTTTTTTTTTGCTTTTTGAAGCGGGTGTTTCGGTTTGATGAAATCGTACTTTAATTGAATATATGATACAATGTAAAAAAAAATCGTTCAAAATTAAACACGCTAAGATGACTTAATCCTTCTTTGTATACCAACCACCACCTGCTCCTGGAGCTGGCGAGCCGTTCGAGACAGCGGCATAACCGTTGTTTCCAAGAGCATAGCCGCTGCCAGCGACACCACCAACCCTAACTCTCCTGAGTCTTTTGGGGAACTCGAAACCCAGAAACCACGCCGTGCAGCCGATGGTGGTGCATATGGCGGTCAAAATGCAGTACATAAACGTGGACAAGGTGACATGCTCTCCGTAGCATCGGTTCTTCCCCCAGTCATTGACGGCAGAGTCGGAGAGAGGCAATTCGGTACCGGTGTACCATCGGATTTTGAACCGAAGCGGGAGGTTATCGCCAATGACAATACGAGTGGAACCGACATTCGGCGAGACTGAATATGCGGTGGCGGAGTCGATAGTGCCAGGGTAGAGGAGTTCAGAATTGGCTTTGGTCAAGACGCCGGTGTGCATGATGACATTGAGAGTGGTTGAGATGTGCAGATGTGATAGATCGAGCTTGCCGATGAGAGAGATGACTGGGAACAATTAGCATGATTTGAACGAGAACAAATTTTCATTTGTTTTATTTTCATTTTCATTTTCATTTTTATTTTTATTTCAGTCGTGGAAATTAGGGGGGGGAGCCCTCACCGAAAGGTATCCACTCTCCTGCTTCTACGCCGACGTCACCAGTGATGCGCCGGTCGCCTGTTTGGGGCCTTGCGGGCACGCGACAAGCGAGAGGCGAATCATTGTGGATGTAGAACTCCCAGAGGTGAAAGACATCAGCGGTTATGGATTTGACCGTGCAGTTTATGGGTTCTTCGGAGAGGTATTTGAATTCGAGGGGCCGGCCGGTCTCGCTGCAAGTGAGAAATGGGATGTATTGGAGGATGCCGTGTTCGTCGAGCACGTGTTCGCCGGCTTCCCTAGAGACAAGTTAGTAAGTTTTCTATTTGTTTTTCTTTTTCTTTCCCTATATAGGTAGATGTATATGTGTGATATTAGAAGACGTACAAGGTCCTGTTGAGGCAAGATACGGGAACGGAGTCGCCGGGGGCATAAGTGGCGGCTTTGAAGTCTTCGGACGAGGTTGAGATAGCGACAGCGCTGGCGACAAGGCAACATGCGACAGGCAGCAGGAGGAAGTCCGAGACGGGGTGGAAGAATCTCATCATGAAGCTTGTCGCATTTCAAACTTTCCTTTCTTTCCACGCTCTCCACAGTCTAGTTGAAAGATGATGATAATAGTGATGATGATGATAGTATATTATCGAAGGTCGATGATGTCGGATACTTAGCTATAGATAGTGGGACTGTTATATAATTATACTACTATGACGGACGATGCAGCGGTAATAGTGGCCAGGTGTTTGGCATCTTCGATTGGAGCTGCCCTCCGCTGCATTGCATTGCACATTCATTGGTTGCATTGCATTGGTTGCATCGGAGCTAGTTTGGTCTCTTTCCCCAAAAGCTTACCGTTTTTCGCCAAGGGGAGGGGGGGAAGTCATGTGATGTGTGATATTCTAGTAATTTAAGTATTTGAGTAATCTGTTATCCAATACGTATTAATACAGTGGGAAGGCATACTTGAGTATAGCGCCAATATTAATGTGGCTGGAGCGACGAGGGGAGCTATAATAGTATACTATACTATAGTATATACACTAGTATGGCTTCTTTAACGGGCGGGTGCTGGCTGTCTGATCTGATTAAAATGATTGATTGATTGCGTGCTCAGCTTGAAATCCTGTCCGTCTCGGTTGCATTGGCTTTTATCCGACGTCGGCTCGTTCGCCAGACACCACCACCACCACCACCACCATCATCATGACCTCCAAACCCCAGTTCTAATTAATCCATTCTCACGTTTCAAAACCCCTTCTTTTCGCTCTCAGGTTTTCGAATTCTTTGGTAAGTCTAGTTCACACCTCGTTGCCGTCTTCTATGCGCCCATATTAAGCTAACTGGTTACTCGTGTATATATATAGCATCAATTATATTATATTACCTCCCCGCAATTCGCTCGTACATACTAAAGTACTTGAGTAGTTACAGACAGTCAGTCAGAAAAGTCATATAACCATGACTACTCCTCCGACTTCAGACCTCGGCAAGGCCTTAGGCAAGCTGGACATCGATGGAAACAACCTTCCACCTTCTCCAGCCCCTTCCACCCCGCGAAACGGTAAACGTTACGCTCTCGCCACCGAATTGGTCTATACCGAGCATGGCGACCAGTACAACGCCTCCTCCATGCCGATATATCAGGTATGACGCCTCCTTTCCCTAAAATAAAATAAAATAAAACAAAATAAAATAAAAAAATTGAAACCATTGGTGGTATTCTTGTAACTTACTTTCCGCTCTGTTGTTTATTTTAGACGGCTACATTCAAACAATCGTCCGGTGCTGGAGGCTCAGAATATGACTACACTCGCTCCGGAAACCCCACCCGCTCTCACCTCGAGAAGCACCTCGCCAAAATTATGTCTGCCAACCGCTGTCTCACCGTCTCCTCCGGTATGGCTGCCATGGACGTTATCTCGCGCCTGCTCAAACCAGGCGACCAAGTCATCGCTGGCGATGATCTCTACGGCGGCACCAACCGTCTTCTGAAATATCTCAGCACTCACGGCGACATTGTCGTCCATCACATTGATACCACCAACCCCGAAAATGTCAGAGGTTACGTCAACGACAAGACGAAACTCGTCCTGCTCGAGACTCCCACCAACCCTCTGATCAAGATTGTCGACATTCCCACTATCGCTCGTCTAGCGCATGAAATTAACCCCGCAGCTCTCGTCGCCGTTGACAACACGATGCTGTCGCCACTTCTACAAAACCCACTCGACCTCGGCGCCGATATTGTCTACGAGAGTGGTACCAAGTATCTATCCGGCCATCACGACCTCATGGCCGGTGTCATCGCCGTGAACAACCTTCCTCTCGGTGAAAAGCTCTACTTTACCATCAACGCTAGCGGTTGTGGCCTGAGTCCCTTCGATTCTTGGCTGCTCATGCGTGGAGTCAAGACGCTCGGTGTGCGCATGGAAAAACAACAGGCGAATGCCATGAGGATCGCCACTTTTCTCGAGGACATTGGCTTCAAAGTCAGATACCCCGGGCTGAGGAGCCACCCGCAGTACGATCTTCATTGGAGCATGGCTCGCGGCGCTGGCGCCGTGCTGAGTTTTGAGACCGGAGATGTGGATGTGAGTGAAAAGATTGTTGAAGCAACCCGGTTGTGGGCTATCAGTGTCAGTTTTGGCTGCGTCAATTCTCTCATCAGCAGTAAGTTCCATCATTCTATTCCTTTCTCCCACAAACTCAGCATGAGACTAACAGAGTTTACTAGTGCCCACACGCATGTCTCATGCTTCCATCGATGCCAAAACACGCAAGGAGCGTAATCTAGCAGAAGACTTGATTCGATTGTGTGTGGGTATCGAAGATTGTGAAGACTTGCTTGATGACTTGCAAACAGCTGTAAGTAGAACTATTACTACCCCTTCATCACTTCCAAAAACCGATTCATCGTCACTAATAATATTTTTGTTTTTTATTTAGCTTGTCAAAGCTGGTGCAGTTCGTGTCATGCCCGAGGGTGGCATGCGAGCGATCGATTTCGCTGCTGGGGAAACCCTTGTGCAATGAGTATAAAATACATGGTGTACGATATAGATGGAGTGGGGAGTAGTATGGCGCAAAAGTTTAGTTTTTTTTTTTTTTCATTTTTGTATACACTCTTTTTCGGCATGTATATGATGGATGATATTCTTGTTTATCGTTGTTTAAAGCAATCAATAATCTATATAACTGTTCCTGCTGATATAGAAAGATCAAAAAATAAAAAAGAGGGCTTGAGGTGGGAGTTGAACCCACGACCTCTCACACTTCAGACTTGTGTTTGACACCAGCGGGTGATCAACCCGAAGCGAGAATTCTGCCACTGAACTACCCAAGCTTGAATGCTGGCTTAATCACATTATTATCATTATAGACATCTTTGGATATTCTACTTATATGACTGTATGACTAAGCATATATCTCCACGTGACCGCGATGTCCGGCCAGTAATACCTTCCAGAAGGCCGTCGAACGTTCACACCCCGAAACAATTACCCTCTCAGGGATAGACAACCTCTCACTCACTCTCGTTAACTATTACAAAGCGGATACTTACGCGGCCCTCCCGGAGAAATCTAATAGCCTTCATACCACATCCTCCAGCTATAAAGCTCAACTACGGAGCCTGTTCCCCCCATCATGGCGTTCACCATAGATCCCAAAGGCAAGGGCAAAGCCATAGTCCCCACAGACGAAAACGACAGCAGCTCTCCCATCATGGACTCCTCCGGCGACGTTACAGCCATAGGCAAGCACTGCGAGGTGCCTTCTTGCCACCAACTTGACTTTCTACCCTTTAAATGTGGCAGTTGTGAAGGGTAGGTTTTCATTATTTCAAACGGCGTCGATAATGGAGGGGTTTAGAAAGAGTATGGATGCCCTTTGAAAAAGTCCTTCTCAAATCCCTAGGCGCACGTACCCGCGAGTCCTCGTAACTTTGTGAAGAAGAAACAGTTCTGAAGTTGGTTTTGTCATATTTATATAGTACATACTGCCTCGACCACCGCACCGAAACAGCACACGCATGCCCAAAAGAAGGTGAATGGGCCAAGCGGCGTCGTCAAAACTCCCTAAACAGCAAACCGACGACCCCTACGGCCTCTGGTGCCAGTATCCGCCTAGGGTCGTCCTCAACACCGGGACCATGCGCCAACGACGGTTGTAAAACCGTAATCAACACTCCCAAGATGATAGGTGTGGCGTGTCCGGCTTGCCGAAAGCAGTTCTGTCTACCACACAGACTACCGGATCAACACAACTGTAAGCCGATAAGAAGCGCAGCAGCCATGGCGGAGCGGGATAAGAAACAGACAGCACTGAGCAAGTTTAAACTTTGGGCGAGCAGCGGTAGTTCCAAGCTGAAGGACATCAAGGCGACTCCGATAACACAAAAGCAGAAGAGCGTGGCAGCTCGGTTGGCGGAAATGAACAAGATGAAGAGGGAGGCAAAGGGCGATGATAAAGTGCCGCAGGAGAAACGTATCTATCTTTACGCTCAAGCGGAGGCCAAGTCGACATCGGCAAAGTTACCGGAAGGGACTTTGTTTTACAATAAGGAGTGGAGTGTAGGGAGAGTCATGGATATCACCGCGAAACACCTACAAATCGCAAATATGAACAATCAGTCCGCAGACGACGAGAAGAAATTGAGGGTCTTCCACGTGGAAAGTGGCAGATTGCTCAGCTTTGGAGAGAAGATTGGAGATGCTTGCGTGGATGGCAACACACTTGTTCTCCTGCGAGGTATCAAGATGGAGGAGATGTTGGATTTATAAATGCACAGCGGGTCTTTATATATGGCGTTCGAGCGGGCGTTTACGAGCATCATTCTGCTTACTTAAGTATATAAATATATACATTATATCTTAGCGGTAACTTCAATTTAAACGGCGGTAAGAATCTCATTTCAAAACAATAACATCTACCCATAATGTAGGTGTTGCAACCGTTGGTCGCGCGAGTTCTCGCACACTATTTACTGTCATGTGAGATCTAGATGCATCGATCAAGGGATATTACTTCTCTAATTCACGTAAATTCGCTCCAAATTTAAAACCGACAAGTATATTTAACAGTGTCGCATGCATAACACGCGATGAGGCTGTTCAAGTAACACAACCAATTCGTCAACATGGGGAAACTATTAAATTGTATCAAAGTGATATCCTATCTTCTTATTATTCAGGCGAGAATAGCACAAGCCTTCGTGCTTATATTCCAACCCGCAGATACACCGGGACTTTTGATAAAAGCATATCCTTATGCCAATCCATTCGCTTCGCCCGTTGATCCAACTTACTGCCAACCCGGCCCTGGGAACGGCCCGGGCAAGGATTTGTTGTCACTCAGTCTGGTAAACGGAGTATCCCAGAGCGTGCAGGCGAATACCGATTACCGGATGTATGGAATCGCACTATGGAAGGGAACAGACTGTGATGGAGATCCGGATTTGATCATAAAATGGAGGTCGGACGTTGAGGGTGTGCAGCTTGCAGACCTCGTATCCGTCAATCTTGCCACACCTGTCGGATCGTGGAAAGCGCTCGAGCAAACCGATCCGATATTGCAAGCAATGGACCCGGAAGGGTCGGTCTATGATGTATATCAAAATCGACTGTTATATCACGAGAACGGCGAGTGGGTTATATTGTCAGAAGACTTTGACAACATGGACGATGCCGCCCAGGCGATAAACGAGATTGCTAGCGATATTCACAGCCAATACGAAGCGTATTCCGAGACACGTGCCTCGGAAGAACCGCAGTCTGATGCTCCCGATACGACGGATCTCCAGGAAGAAAACCCCGTAACTCTTGATCCCTTGGTTGCTATGATGGTGCGGCAACTTGGTCGACAGCACCCGATGAACACCGTTGATGATCTTGAGAACCAGATGGTTATTCTTGAAGAGATGTTTAATAGAAATCTACCAGACGATTCTCTCGGTGGGATATCCGAGAGAGGGCGGCCTGTAAGGAATAACGTCTACGAGAACGGCCAACCGAATAATAATATGATAATGGAAGAAGAAGAAGAAGAAGAAGAAGAAGAAGAAGAAGAAGAAGAAGAAGAAGAAGAAGAAGAAGAAGAAGAAGAAGAAGAAGAAGAAGAAGAAGAAGAAGAAGAAGAAGAAGAAGAAGAAGAAGAAGAAGAAGAAGAAGAAGAAGAAGAAGAAGAAGAAGAAGAAGAAGAAGAAGAAGAAGAAGAAGAAGAAGAAGAAGAAGAAGAAGAAGAAGAAGAAGAAGAAGAAGAAGAAGAAGAAGAAGAAGAAGAAGAAGAAGAAGAAGAAGAAGAAGAAGAAGAAGAAGAAGAAGAAGAAGAAGAAGAAGAAGAAGAAGAAGAAGAAGAAGAAGAAGAAGAAGAAGAAGAAGAAGAAGAAGAAGAAGAAGAAGAAGAAGAAGAAGAAGAAGAAGAAGAAGAAGAAGAAGAAGAAGAAGAAGAAGAAGAAGAAGAAGAAGAAGAAGAAGAAGAAGAAGAAGAAGAAGAAGAAGAAGAAGAAGAAGAAGAAGAAGAAGAAGAAGAAGAAGAAGAAGAAGAAGAAGAAGAAGAAGAAGAAGAAGAAGAAGAAGAAGAAGAAGAAGAAGAAGAGAATATATTCGATGAAGGACAAGTTGGATTACGGAATCCTATCAATAATGGTTTAAGACTAGAACCACCACCCGAAGATATCGCCGACATGACTTGGTCTGAGGGTTTGCGCCCACAGGGCCCCGATAGTGGTAACGAAGACATACAAAGCTATTATTTCAACATGGTGATGAACATGCTCGGGGGTGGCAATGGCGAACTTATTCAGGATTTATTGAGAGACACAGAGCAGAACATACCCCGTTTTCCGGACAACTCTCCGCCAGGAGGTCTATCGTATGATGGATCACATCGAGCTGATCAGGGGACGCCACTTGAAAACATTGATACACCGTTTGCGGGAAGTCCTTCTGGCACTTGGACTAGAAACGGTTATCAAAGCGGGCAAGAGAATGACGATAAACTGATAGGAGTGGAAGAGTTTCTAGAAGAATGGTCGCCGCTAGATTCTCAGCGAGGCTGGAACCCAGGAGATGAAGACGATGTTGAGAGCATATAGATATATTTTCTGGCCACTTCTATATGTAAATATAATACTTGAACATTACTAATACATAAGCTTATATATAGAAATATAATCTATTCAACTATTAGATACTAAGCAACTACCCCTTCCGTTCTTAAATCCTTGATTTCGTTTGCTGAAAAGCCTAGCTCTTCGAGAATGCTGTCTGTATCCTGGCCTAGTGTCGGTGGAGCATTTCGAATCGATGCTTCGGCATTTGAGAACTTGAAGGGGGTATTGACGAGTTTGACTGGTCCGCAAGTTTCGTGATGTATTTCTTGCACCATTCCTCGAGCCAAAACTAATATTATAATTTCAGCACACTAGTATCGCCTTCAATGAGTTTCCTCTATCATTTCTCACGTACCATGTTCGTGTGTTAGCGTGTCATGGACGTCGTTAACAGCAGCATAAGGCATTCCGCTACCTTCAAATATTTCTAACCATTCCTTTGTCAAGGTTAACCGTGATCCCGAAATTCATACAATAACATCCGAATTCAAAACCCTACCTGCGTTGTCTTTTTCTTGGTTTCCTCTCCAATCATTGGGACCAGAGTATGTCGATATTCCACCCTCTTATCATTTGTCACAAATCTTTCATCCACAGCCCACTCTGGAAACCCAATTCTCTCGCACAATATTCTGTATAATCTGTCATTTCCACCTCCTAACAAAATACTCCCATCGGAGGTTGGAAATGCTTCATAGGGGACTATGCTAGGATGCGCAGTGCCCCACCTACCTCCATCCCGTTTGCCAGATACGAGAACGGAAGAGGCAATATTCGCTAGGGTTGCGACTTGACAATCTGATAGTGACATGTCGATATGTTGTCCTATCTTGGTAAAATTACGAGAGAAGAGTGCCGCAAGAATGGCGTTTGATGTGTATAAGCCAGTAGTCAGATCTGATCAAAAACGTTGTTTACCATTATTCATATGATAGCGCCCTTTGAATAGCAGAAACGGAACTCATGGAACTTACCGGTAACCGCTACTCCAACTTTGACAGGAGGGCCGCCGCGCTCCCCGGTTATATGCATCAACCCCATCTCACTATATCCCGTATGAGCAAAAGGGTATATTATACATATTATATAAAAGAAGGTGCTCAAAAGCTTACGCTTCGACCATGACGTCGTATCCAGCTCGGTCACTGTATGGTCCGGTTTGGCCATAGCCTGTGATACTGGCGTAAATCAATCCTTCATTCTGAGATTTTAAACTTTCGTAGTCAAGATTATATTTCGCCAGTGTTCCTGGGAGGTAATTCTCAACGAGGACGTCACTCGTTTTTGCGAGGACTTTGACTATGGCTTGCCCATCTGCTGCCTTGAAGTCTAAAGCTAGAGACCGTTTGTTTCTTCAAAGACCCAAGGGTTAGGAGTAGCTTTATCTTTGATTGCAGATGTTTATACTCACCGGTTAACCTATAAGTCGGTCATCGACATGAGTTTTTAAATGTTTAATCGTTTCGGAGAGGAAGAATAGAACTAACAGCCAAAAAATATGCACTTTCCCCAGGACCAGGTTTACCGTCCTTGCGTGGTGCATAGGGAGGGCCCCAAGCTCGAGTATCATCTCCCCGAGTTACGTGTTCTACCTTGATAACATCGGCACTATACATCGAGCGTTAAATCTTAATTTAGGGGGCTTTAAGAAGCAAAGGAACTCGTGTATTTTCGATATGAAACTAACCCTAGGTCGCCCAAAATTTGTGTACAATAAGGCTAGAAACTTGTTAGAAAATGCGTTGACTTTTGTTGTAATATATATATACTGTCGCTGGAGTTTTACCCCAGCAAGTACTCTAGTCAAGTCGAGCACTCGAATACCAGCCAGTGGCCGGGATTTTGATGGTGCGGTACTTTGGTATCTGACATTGTGGAGAATATTACTACGGAACCGTATCGGAGTGTGGATGCGCCTAAAGAGAACACGGCAGTTGTATATGGATGCGGTAGATTCAACTACTGAAAATGCAGTTGATGGCCTCATCATGCTGCTAGATCGATTTCCATGCGACAGATGAAAGGCAGTATCCCTGCTTTGGCCTCCAATTGATTGCTTCCTTCTTGGTTTTTGAGGTGTCTGTCGCGTCGCATAAACACACAATAAACCGAACTACGAGTTTTAGAAGCTCGGTAAGCCTGGAGAAATTGCGGGTAACTACGGCTGAATTTGAGCTTTTCAAGCTCGAAAGCTTTGGGAACAGGGGACTTTGGGAAACGAAAGTTCAGACGATACTGCATTCAGTTCAATGATCTTTTAAATTTTGTACAATCCCGTGCCACGTTATTTAATAGCCTTTATTCGCTACCTTAGAATTCCAATATGTACAACGTAGCCACTACCCTCCAAAAGACCATGGCCTCCATCGCCACAGTCTTTATACAACTTGTCAGGTAGGCGCCACACCTTGAATGTAGCGTAAAATGCTTTCAGGAACGTTTCTAGGACATCCGGGGATCTTAACTCTTGTGCAACGAGAACTAAAGTATCGTTTTCCTGATTCCTATCACTTTCCCTGTTCAATTTACTTAAATCAACCATCGTATCAACTAAAGGATCCACCAAACCTTCATTATAAATACAATCTGCGGCAATAATTAAATCGATAGTCTTATCTTTTAGGTCGGGAATCGACGAGACTTCTGTCAATTGCCAATCAAGTGGTAGCACTGTAATCTTTTCTATAACCTGGGGTGTTTCCGTAGTGCGTTTGCTTCTCTTGCTCGCACTAGCTTTCCCTTTAGTCTGTTGCAATTGAAACGATTCGGGATTGGGATTATTTTCTGATATGTTTTTGCGTAAGAGTTTAAGACAATATTCCTGATCAGTGGCAAAATAGTTGGCTACGAAGGGCGAGAATGAAAGGGCGAGAACACCAGATGTGCCGGCTCCCAATTCAACCACTGTGGAAGTAGACTTCAAGATGTGTTTGGTGATGGTGTTTGATGTATGGGTCAACCAGGCCGCCAGGAGTGGTGTAACCTTCCAGAGAACGGCGCCTGTGGTGCCTGTCTCCCTTGTCGAAGTGAGAAGGGATGGCGCTTGATGAATGGTATAATCATGGGAATTGATCGTCACAGAGACGGTGGAGTCTGTACGACTAACGAAGCCCAGGTCCTGTTTTGCCGAATGAATTAATTTTCTTTTGGTCAAGAGCTTTTGTATGTCGTTCACATCTTTGCAGGGGTTTCCCTCAAGATATAGAGAGAGTGCCGAGGTTGATTGAAAGACGTTTCACGTACCCTGTTATCCGGCTTGTTGGAAAACAGTATAAAACATTCTTTTCAATCATACAGTTAGCCAATACAGTAGTATTTTTTGAATCCATCAGGAAAATAATAAACATGGCTGAGATATTCACTAACCTTCTTCGGGGTCCTGTACTTCCTCATCTTGAAGGAGCGAAATTAAATCGGCCATCTCTCTCGTACAGGGATATTCGATAACTAAGTACTTAAGTAAGTATTCACTGCCCAACAATCGACAATCAACAGTTTTCTCGTAAACCAGCTGCCGTCATCAACAGCCCAAAGTATCCTTTCCCCCCTAGTAGTCGTGAGCGAGCTCGGAAAGAAGAAGACGATTGACGTCAAGTATGCAAGTCAAATCCGCCACGCATGCAATTTCGAGGGCCTAGTGTGCGGGAATCGGCCATACAAGAGAGAAAGACTATCCACCTGCTCAGAAGCGAAAATTAGGCGAGAGACAGATTTTCAACGATCTCGATTACCGCAGAGTTTTCTGTTATTTTATTTTATTTGGATTCTAATTTTTGTTAGAAGGCCAAGCCTTGAGCCTCGGTATGCATGCTGGTTAGGTATTTTAGCATATGCCTGTCATTTTATGTTCTTCTGGCGACCTGCTCCCGTGCAAATTTGAACATTTTTGAATTTTAATTCCCGACGCATCCCCTTCCAGAGCAGGTATATCTTTCTCTCGGTATTCTTCATATGGCAAAGCGCTTTTGGGTGTAACCGTGTTCAAAAAAAAAAAAAAAGTCAATATGGAAGGATCACATTCATCTTCTTTCATAGCTTCTTCTGGGGGAAAATGGCGCGGAGAGCTTGGGGCCTCGGTTTGCCAATTCGATATTCTGGGCACTCGGGTTTCTGGAAATCACAGCATCCATGCACCAGACAGGAGGAGAGTTCTTATACCAGCTGGATCCTCGCCAGAAAGCCTTCTGGAAGTCTCGCAAAATAATAGCATCTCTACACTCCTTTTGAGAGCATCCTTTTAAACTCAACTTTGTAATATTTAATAGTCTATTTGGCAAAAAAAAGGTCTGTCGACGAATATTAATAGCAGCAAAAGGTCGCCTGACCCCACCGGAAACATCCAGTCGCCATTCATTCTCTCTCAGCTTCAACGACAAATTGACGCCAGGACATTTCCAAGATATCCTACATTATCTCTGAAAGGTAAATTAAAGAGAATGTCGCAACTTCAAAGCATCCCGCCAAGAACTACCCCCAGCCTGCTAGTTTCTTAGCCTAAGCTATTCCCGCAGAGGTCAGCGGGCGGTGCAAGAATGCCCACCGCAATCAGCGACTACCACCGCTCTTGCATAATCGAACCAGCGACTACTGCTGAAGCAACTGCGATCGTTATTCAGCTTGGGTGAAAGGAAACAGTGAAGAACAAGCGAAGACAGAAACAAAGAAAGGTGACGGATCGAATAAAGCGTTATATAGAACATAAATCCTTTTTCGATTTTGACCTCAACAAGAGCCTCTCTGTACGCCCAGCCACCTGCTTCTCTGCGTCTGACAGCTTCTTTTATCTTCAGTCCACATTACCCGGTTGTTTATATATATTCCCTTCTCGTCCCTTCGTCGTATCAAGCCGCTTCCTGTTGGTATACCATAAATATATCACCAGAGGTAAATGCACAGACCTCGCTTCCTTTCCTTGCTGCTCCACACCTGTTTCTTTTTCCGAGAAAGGTACCATTTATCTCTCCATCTACCCCAGATCGTGCATCGGTAGTCATTTGATATCGAAGCTGCAAGAGTAAGTAGTGTCTTGGTGGGATAGTCGTCGCAATCCGTTCGCAACCGGAGTCTTACTCTCTCTCAAGGCGTATCTCCAAAAGCGCTGTTCCTCTTGCTTCTGCTTCTTTCTGCCGTGACAAAAAAGGCACATTCCTTCTTTCTCCACCCTTCCGCCTGTCTCCAGCTCTTACCCTGCATGACCAGTGAGAGTGAGAGTGAGTTTGAGTGTGGAGGACGTCCTCACCTACCTCCCAACAAAAAGCATAACTAGCAGCTACACCTGCCAGTCTTCTATCCCTTCCTTCCTTCCCATCCCTCCGAAATCCCACCAGCTTCCCGCTCGCATTCACAATTTTGAGCTCATTCTCAAGTAGCCTCTGCTATAGCTCTTTATTCCAACCGTAATAAACCCTCGTCTTTTCTTTGTCTTGCTGTTTTCATTTCGTCTGATCGCCCCGGGGAGAAACACCATCGACGTCATTCCCGTTGGTTTGGTTCCTCCGCGGTGTTTTCGCGCGCGTTGTGGACGTATCTGCCTGGTTTCGAGCGTACAGCACACACCCGTTTGGACTGTAGTTCGCCTGGCGACTTCCGCTAACTCCATCAGCGTCTTTCATTACACAGAAACACTAAAAATCTGATATACCGTAGATTCTCATTAGGACACCAGTAAAAAATTTTCGATTAGCAATCAAACAGTACATACATCATGAAGGGAGGCACTCTATACCCCATCCAGACCGCGAGACCGCCCTTCTCCGTCGAGGTCCCCGGCGTTGAAAGGGTCGAAGGCGAAGGCATCCCTCGTAGACATCCTGCTGCTAAAGAGGGAATCTGGGAACGTCCATCCGCCGATGTCAATACCGTTTGGGATATTGTCGAGAGAGGTGCCACAAAGTACGCAGATATCAGATGTGTCGGCTCGAGAAAGTTGATCAAGATGCACAAGGAGACCAAAATGGTCAAGAAAGTCATCGATGGCAAAGAGACGGAAGTTCCAAAGGAATGGTCGTATTTCGAAAAGGCACCATATGAATTTATCACATATTCCCAATATCACCAGCTCTGCAAGGACCTCGCTAGCGGTCTCGTTTCTCTCGGTCTGCAGAAGGGCGACAGGATACAAATATACGCTGCCACGAGGTCAGTAAAAAAATTAAAAATCCTAAAGGGCGATCCAGTTACCTAGGGTTGGAGAAGACGTTGGAGTTGATAAAGCTAATGCTGTGATGAATCTAGCATGCAATGGTTGTCGAGTGCTCATGGTACGTTACTCTGATCCTGAAGGCTATTCAAAATAAGAAAATGAGAAAATGGTAATTAACACTGCGCAGCTGCTATGTCGCAGGGAATGGCCATTACAACTGCCTACGACACTCTCGGCCAGAGCGGTCTCACCCACGCTCTCGTTGAGACTGGTGCGAAAGCTGTTGTTCTCGATGCCCACCTCTTGAACAACCTCATCGAACCCCTAAAATCTGCTAAAGAGGTTACCCTGATCATCTACAACGATGCTGATGGTGCTCCAAATGAAGAGCATAAAAAGAAGCTCGAAGAGGCCCATCCACACCTTACAATTCTCTCATGGGAGGATGTCAAGGCAAAGGGTCAGGCAAGTCCTGTTGAACCAAACCCTTCCGAGCCTTCGGATCTTGCTTGCATTATGTACACATCTGGCTCCACCGGTACTCCAAAAGGAGTCTACATCAAACAATCCAACGTTATTGCCAGTCGTAAGTAAAATGCTCTTGAAAACTCGATAGCCTTGCAATTTCATACTAAAATCTTGGGAATAAATAGTTGCTGGTATTCACACCGCCGTTGGTGACTTCGTTGGTGGGGAAGACACTCTTCTCACATATCTCCCACTAGCGCACATCCTTGAATTCGCCTTCGAGAATGTTGTTCTCTACTGGGGAGGTACTATGGGCTACGGTTCGATCAGAACCCTTACTGATGCATCGATGAAGAACTGTGCTGGCGATATTCGCGAACTGAAGCCAACCATCCTCGTCGGCGTACCCCAGGTTTGGGAAACAGTCAAAAAGGGTATTGAGATTCGAGTGAAACAGCAACCCTCTTTCCGCCAGAAGCTCTTCTGGGGCGCCATGTCTGTTAAGTCATTCCTTTTGAACACTGGAATTTGGGGAACATCCCTTCTCGACGCTGTTGTATTCAGCAAGATTCGCGAAGCTACGGGTGGCAGACTTAGAGTTTGCTTCAACGGCGGTGGTCCTCTATCTAAGGAGACCCAACACTTCATTTCCATGGCTATCGCTCCAATGATTATCGGTTATGGTTTGACTGAAACTTGCGCGTAAGCTTCCTCGAATCCGATCTATTTGCGAACCATTCAGCGATACTAACATATATAAAAACTTAGCAACGGTTGTATCATGAACCCCTATCAGTGGTCTAACACTACCCTAGGAGCACCAGTCGGGGCCGTTGAAATCAAGCTGGTCGATTACGCTGACGCCGGATACTCTACTGCCAGCAATCCGCCACAAGGTGAAATCTGGATTCGTGGACCTGCTGTCACAGAAAAATATTACAACAACGAGAAGGAGACCAGCGAAGCCTACACTGAAGACGGATGGTTCAAGACTGGTGATGTTGGTGAATGGACCCCCGAGGGCCACTTGAAAATCATCGACAGAAAGAAGAATTTGGTCAAGACACTGCACGGAGAGTACATTGCTCTTGAGAAGGTACACCACGAGCAATCCTATTTTCCTGTGGGGCTGTAAAAGCACATTACTAATTTATATGATATAGCTTGAGTCCGTCTACAGATCGTGTGCGTACGTCGCCAACATTTGCATCTACGCTGATCCGCAGAAGGCCAAGCCCGTCGCTCTTATCCAACCCCACGAAGCCAACATCAAGCATCTCGCCCAGCAGCTCGGTGTTGATACCACGGAATTGGAGGGTATTGCCCACAACCCCAAGATTCAAGCCGCTGTTTTGAAGGATCTTGTTACCGTTGGACGGAGAGGAGGGCTCGCTGGCATTGAAATCATTGATGGTGTCGTCATTGCTGACGAAGAATGGACCCCACATAGTGTAAGTTGCCATCTAACAAACTCACACTTATTCCTTATTGCACGCTTGCGAAAGGATTCACTCTCCTTCGGTACTATAAGTTATTTTTTGTGATACAGAAAAGACTAACAAGGCTTGTGTTACTTTTTCGAATATATAGGGCCTCCTGACCGCTGCTATGAAACTCAACAGAAAGGGTTTGACGGAGAAGTACAAGGCTGAGATAGACGCAGCCTATAAGAAGGCCGGAAACTAAATGGATGGCGAATTTTCAAACCTTTCTCGGTTCTTTTTTGTTTGTCTTGTCGTGTGTTTTGACGACTACGGTGTTTTGCATAAGCTGATTTCCGTTCGCTGCTATTTTACTACGGGGTCTTGTAATCTGATATTATTCTCTTTCCTCTCTTTTTCTCCTCACCTTACCGAACAAAATAGTAATCTCGTCTCAACCACTCACTCTTCGTCCTTTCTTTTGCTATTTTCGACTTATGATTAAACACGGATACAGGCGGTGGTAGTAGAAGATAAATTGCAAAATGAGAAAGTCTGATTTTTCTCTCAATGCTACTCCGGGCATAGATGCCCACAGTCCTTCCGCTCGTAAACAGCCTGTGTCCGCTCTTCTTTCCGCGAATTCGTCGAGAGTAAAAGTTTCATGAATTCAGTATGTGCCTTGTACGAAACAATACCGATAATCCATTAACTAGTAAGATATGCTCTAGTAAGGTATATCCGCTAGAAAAGTTATTTACATTCACTCCTGATTCTTACACCAACACTCCTCAGAGTCAGAGCCTTTTACGCCAAGAGATAGCGTCATAATATGTTTGTTAATCGCTATAACCTCTCATTTGTCGCTACTACGCCGAATAATCAAGTGTGACCAAAGGGAAATAATGCTGAGAGATTCTAGATGTGTATTTCCACAAGCCATTCGGCAAGCTCCTAAGAGAGACAGAAAAGGGGTGAATATACAAGAAAGTAAGAGAAGAAGAGAATTTGTCGTAGAATATAAAAAAAAAGTAAAGTAACAAGAAAGGGTAAAAAGTAAAAAAAAAAAGTAAAACGGTAGCTTTTTTGGAAGTTTTGTGACGCCCCAGCCGTAAAACGAAATATGCAAAGCCCAACATGAAGACACTTGAGACATGAGGAATTTTCAATAAAAGAGTAAAGAAAGAGGGCGACCGTGGGGAAATCAAGGTTGTTTCCAGCAGCCAGCTTGAATAGAAAACACAAGAAATAAATATCGTATAGTAATAGTCCCATGAGAAGAAGAAAGAAGAAAAAGGCAAGCCCAGAGCAAGGATATCAACTAAAGAGAACCGCCCAAAACAAAGCTTCAAGAACTCCAGAAAACTCCCAGCCACCGTTAAATGTATCTAAAGGCTCATTCAAGAAATAATAAGGAAAGAGTACAAAAATCTGACAAATAGAAAACGCCTTCTTCGGATTATAATATTCCAAAACACCATGCTATCAACCTCTTCTAGGTTCATTTGACTCCGTTTAGCGAAATGTTGGAGAACGTATGTGGAGGATCCACATCCATTGTTCCATCTACCAAAACAGTTGATCTAACACCATTCATCTCTGTTTCAACATCCAGGATGGGTTGCAGAGTGTTAGCGGGAATAGAAGTCTTGTCCTTTTCTGCTGACTCTGCCTTCTTGCGTGCGCTATAGTCACTTAGACTCATCTTTTTACGAGCGGTTGGAGCAGTAGTCGTAGCAGCAGGGGGAGCAGGTGGCGGTGTTGGTAGAGAGGTTGGTATCGCATTTGTCGGGATTAATCCACCAGGAGTTTGAGGCTGAAAGGGTGATGAAGGGGAGGCAGCGGAGCCGGAAGGTGTTGGGAATGGTGGTTTCGATGTCCCTTGCAAGGCCGGCGTTGTGGGCGTATTAGGGAATAACGGGGTCAACGGTAATTGGACATGAAGCGCAACGGTCTTTTGTGGGCTTTCGGTCGAATTGTATGGATGAGGATAATGATTAGAAGAGTCACTATCCACAAACATTGGCTCTAAACCCGTAGCAGGAATGTCAATCGTCATTTCGGCGCTACCAGTAGACAAAGTATTTGAAGGTGTGTTATCAAAAGTGGTTGGTTTAATAGGGGAAGCCTGGCCAGCGAAATCTGCATCATCCATGATGATGTCTTGGTCGGATTCGGATTTGATCTCCCTTGGTGGAGATGTTTCTTCGTTAACGATAGAGAGCTGCTTTTTCAGAGAAACTTCCCGCTGTTGGCTCTGTGCTCTAAACTGGGCGAGAATCCTCATTTTCCGGCTGGTAGGCAAAGAGTGGGCTGGGAGACGAGTAACAACGTCTGTGTCGGTTTGAACACCTCCATCTACGTAAGAAGCTTTCGGCTTAACCTGAGACGGTGTCCCGTTGACTTGCGCCGTCTTTGCGCTGCCCTGTGGAGGATGAGCTGCATCAGGAAGCAAGGGATTTTGGCCACCGTTCGACATTGAAAGAGTCGATGATTGGTCGATAGACGGTTTGGACTGCTTTTCCGGAGGATCCGGGATAGTGGAAGGCAGAGTTGATTGGGCCGAAGATGCTTGACCTGATCGTTTTACTCGCTTGCCCCTGTTGTGCGAAGAATCGGGATTGGTTAGCTTTTCGATGAGATTGATCGTTTCCTTCATTTTTCGAGCCTCCCGCGCCGATGAATTTTGATCAGTGATGACGCTGCTTTGAGTGATATCACCAGATATCAAGGAGGTCGGCGTCCGGTCTCTGCTTTCGGATTTTCGATGGGATGAAGTACTGGAAGAACGTCGTTTGTATTTGCCCTCCGGATCATGTTTTTCGGGGCTGCCAGCCTGGCCAGAAAGATTGGAGTCCTGCATTTCTCGCCAGCGACGCTTAGTCCCCGGCTTGGAGGACTTTTTAGATTTTCCGACCGTGGGCTCTCCTTTCAGTCGTGTCATTATACATATTTCCCGATCGGCACAAGCACATTCACCGACTGTCGTAGTGATGACTTCGGCCCATGTTGACATTTTCTGCAGTTGCTCAGGTTCGAGGTCTTCAGGGGAGGCACCCTCGAGCAGCCTTTGGAATGGAAGGGTGGAGTCCCATTCCCAACCTATCGTTAATTCCGTATCCTGCTCGATCGGCTGATTGGTATAGAGAGCGAATCTCAAGTCCCTACTGTCGATGATCATTGTCTCGAATGTCAGGTTTGGACGGCAGCTCCTTCTAACGAATCTCGCTTGGGATCCGCATCTCCTTGCATCTATGTATAACGGGAGCTGAGGGTGAAATAGGACAAACGCCTTTGGATGGCGGATTCTCTGGTACTGGTTCAAAGGATCTTGAATGTAGCCGGCCTTCGAACCGATTTCTCCCACGTACTCGATGACAAACTGATCCGCTTTCGACGGAGTATCAGAGACCAAACGAATGAGTGGCAATCCGAGTGACGATAATTCTTCGGGTGAAGAAACCCACCGCACAGTGTGCCCAGATGGTATCAGCTGATGGAATTCGGAGGTGGAGTATCGTTTTGGTGTACACGGTGCTGAGGAATCTGTAGCTGCTATCGCATTTTTTGTACGGTCTTGGGCATCATGCGTCCATAATTTGATCTTGTTGTCAACTTCTTGAGAAACGACGATGTTGCAGGATATCGGAGTGTATTCCTTAGTGTAGACTGAGGGGGGGACTTCGGAATCTGAGGCAAGATCTCTCTCTACGCTTGGGCTTTTGCCCGTCGGTGAGTGCTCGTCTGGAGATGCCGAAGTATCTGGGAGATTTGTATGGGCTTGAGTTGATATGGGTCTCTGCCTCCCTCTGTTTTTTCCGGTTACGTGGTCCTTGGGGCTCTGGGGCTTGAGGGAGGCGCTTTCGGAATAACTTCGTGCGTGGCCTGAGCCGTTGGTTTCCCGCTTACGATTAGAAGAACCGGCTGAGCGTTTGGGCTGAGCTTGAGTCTTCCTCCCTTCAACCTCAATCCGTTTCGACTGGAGATCCTTGGCTCTCTTGACATCCGATTGGTGGAGGTCCCGAATTTCGCAGTAGTAACAGATGAAAGTGTCAGGAACATTCTTGGGGTTTATCTTAACACAGCTACCGTGCTGCCAGTGTTGGCATTTGTCACATTGGATCGTGAAGCCGTCATCTTGATCATATCCGCAGAAACACCTGATCTCGCTCCCTGTATCGACATTTGGAAGGTCTACAGAGGGGACGAGAGCCCTGGAAGACGCCTGTATCGAGGGAGTAGGGGATGGACGCGAGCCATTCGTAAGAACCTCATTCATTCTAGCTTAAGAGGAAGTCCTTTTCGCAGATAAACACGATGGAAAAGGAAGATGGGGCTTATAAGTGTATTAACCGGATGATCATCCTCAAGACTAAAAATTAGACTGAGGTTTTACGAATGAAAGGAAATCGGAAATGCAAAAAAAGAGAGACGGTCGAGTCGCAGAGATGAGAAAGTATGGAAAATAAGGGGGGGGGTTGCGGTGATTCCGAAGGAAAGAGTGTGTGTTTCCGTTGTAGTTGGTCAAAACAAAGGCATACGAGTCGCCGAAAGAGTTGATACCGACGATAGTGGTTGAATCCAAGAAAACGGTAACGGTAAGGTTTTCAGAACGAAATGTGCTTCCTAGTTTCGTAGCAATAGTTTCTTGTTTGGATTTTGAGGAAGTCTGTCCGTAAGAGTCGCTGAAGAAGACCAGGGCTGACTCGAATCAAAACAAGAGATCCCTAACCCGAATCTGATCGATAAGAAAAAGACCGAGGAGCGGGAACCAAGAAAGAGAAGGCCTGTATGGTAACAGAGACAGCGAGTCAATGCGTGATCGAAGTGAAATCCAGATAGAAGACAGGCCAAAAGCAGGAAAGAAGGGAGTCGAGACGGGGAGGAAACAAAAACAGTCGCGGAGGGGAAGCAGACCAGCGGCAGGCGAGACGGACGAGCGATGACAGAAGATCGGATATCGATTTGAAAGCGGAAACGGTCGTTGGCGAAGGAATCTGGTTTGAGCTGAGAGCGAGAAGATGAAGAATACGTTGGGTGATTGGGAAAGGGGAGAATACGAGCGGAAGATTATTGTGACGGCGGTGATGAACGGTAGAAGAGGAAGAGAGTGAATGGGATGGATGGATGGGTGGATGGATGGATGGGGGGTGGGAAGCTTTGCTTGGGGGGGAGGAGGGAGAAGGGGAGGCCTTTCCTTTCCCTTAGTCAGTCGGGTCGGTCAAGTCAGCCAAAAAGAGCGAGCGAGCGAGAGAGAGAGAAAAAAAGGTGAAAAGGGTAATGTAACAATAAAAAAAAAAAACATCATTCAATGTCCTCCTTCTCCTCTTCTTCCTCTGTTTTTTTCCCCATCCATACATCCATACATGTACATATGCAAAGTCCGTTCCTATCATATTTGGAGGTACTGGTTGGTACCTGGCCCGGACGGTATTAATATTGTATTGTATGGAGGGAAGAAGGGTGTCCGTCTATGCCTGCTATTTATTATTATCATTTTGTTATTTTATCATCGTATGTACCAACCAGCCAGCCAGCCAGCCAGCCCAACGACGGCCGTATTACACACCACCGCAAACACCAGGCGATGAAAAGTAATTAGCCAAGTAAGTACTTAAGTATTCAAGTACAATAAGTACTTAGTAAGTACTTGAGTTAGGTACTTTTTAGCGTATCTCACCACCTCCCCGAGAAAGGACCAGCGATAGTCTGGGGAGCGAGCGAAACGAAATGGCCATTTTCAGCGGTTTCACCAAAACAAAAATAACAATAACAATCATAATAATCATAACAGAAACCAAGCAGAAAAAGAGGGAAAAGGGAGAAAAAAAAGGAAGGGGAAATCGAACGGACGGGGGAGAGAACGGGGCCCACTTTTGGTTTTCGGTTTGGTTTGCTCGCTTGTCCGCAACTGGAAATGTTTGCTCGTGTCTGTTTTTTGCGTTGTTGTGTTGTTCGTCTCAACTCTCTTTTCTTCCGCATCCGTCTTCTTGCTCCCACCCGTCGGTTGCGGCTTCGTCGAACGACCAAAGATTCATATGCGCTTCTTTCTCCTTGTTTTTTGTGTCTCTTGCCGGTATAATATTCATCGGGTATTCACGGTCATCTTTGAGATCTCAACGATTCTCGGGCGACGTTGCGGAGGCTTGATGTAGCCACGGGTTATGATTATCGTCATTTCAGCCATCTTCTACAACAAAGAAGCAAGGTTTTGTCGGCATCACGGTACTCGTGATGGTTCTGCAGTTTCAAGGGCGAAAGAATAGAAACTGACTGGGAAAGGGACCAGAAAATTCGGTCAGAAGCAGCAAGCAACGGTCGAACTTGAAGGTGGTTGTGGGTAAAAGATATGTGTATTTGCAGATAGGGTGTATCCTTTCGTTGCGAGGCTCCGCAACACTGCGAGACCAGGCTCCGCCCACATTGAGAATATCTCCACCACTTGCCGTCGACATTCTTTGTTGGTTCTCCTAGGGAAGAGGGTGTCTCCTCTTCCGTCTTTAATTGGGCAGTTCTCGGGTGATAAGCTTGGGGAGGGGGGATCTCTTCGTCGTCTTCCTCGTCCGTACCCACCTTCTTTCTAGAGAATATAGTGGATGTAATACACGGAGTCCTCTACTGGACTTCAACAGTGTGATCCAAACTTGCTCTTCTTCGAGAGGCTTCTGCGGTCAAGCTCGGGCCTCGAAGCTTATTGACGAGGTGAAAGGAAAGGGCCGGTAATCCAAGTGTTATTCTTTGTTATTCTTAGTGGACTGTCTCCTAACGACCCCTTCTTGCGCTTTCTTTGGTCTTCTTCATCTTTGGTCTTGTCCATTCTTTTATTTTGTCAATTTGTTTTTTTATTTTATTGATTTGTTCTTTATCTTTCTATCTCATTTTAATTTTTTTGATTTTTAATTTTTAATTTTTAATTTTTAATTTTTAATTTTTTTTTTGAATCATGTGAGGGGAGAAAAGCCGATAAGAGGTTTCTATCGAAACGAGGGCACCATCTTTGCGGACGTGCATCGGCCCAAACCTCTTTGAGGATAGCGTCATGCATGGATTCAATGACTGAAGTGTGTGAACCTAACTGGATCCTTGCCCATGTCAGCTTGTGAAGGATAAGAAACGATGCCCTTACGATGAAATGTCTATCCATTCACACCCGGCACCGTATTCTTGGGGGTGTTCAAATATTCTTGATGAGATGCGCCAGTACTCTGTAAACATGGCACATTATAAATTTCCCGTATGAAGTACATACTTAAGTAAGCATGCATTAATATTTCGGATGTATATGTGAGAGAGATCGGGGTCAGGCAAAGAACAGAACGATGCACCGGCAGGATTACGATTAGCAAAAATTCAAATGGAACAGTAGAGAGACTCAAGCTAGCTGTTAAGGAAGCAAAGATGGGAGTTGACGATGGAGATGATGCATCTTCTGGCGGTATTAATATTAATGATGGTAGCGACAGGACGAGGATCGTGGTGGTTTAATTACTTAAGTAGTGAATAATAAGGAAGTAATTGTTGGTCAGCAGCACAAGACGCTCCGCAGACCAAACCTCGGTCGATTCCGCCAAAATAGAGGGAAGCCTTCGAATAATAAAATACCAAAAAAACATCATCACCGATCAATTCCGTCCATTCCATCATGTCGTCGAAGATATGATGAAGGAAGGAGGATATCACCGACTGGCCTGGCTGCCAAACGGTTAATAGCCTTTCTCGCCGGTTGGGAGGAATTCCTTGTGCCTGCTGCTGGTTGGTTGGTTGGTCACATTGCCCTGGCTTGTTGCTTGGCAGTTCGTCCAAAAAAATGGGGCTGGTCCCCAAATTTGGCGCTGCTGCTGCGGCAGGTGCCCAGACCGGTTTCTCTTCTTGTAACAGGAACAAGCCGTCAATTTCATCATCATCATTACCGCTTTATCGTCACAACCAGCCCGCCTTCCCTTCCTCCTTGCTCACCACGCTCTCTTCTCTTAAGATTCATCCCTTCGCCGCGGCCGTCGTTCTACACCCTCGCCTTTCCCCCCCCTCAGATCATTCACGATCTAGGGAAACTGTTTCTTGCTCTCTAGTCGCACAGGCCCCTTTCGCCTTTTAGCGGCCTATAATTCTCGAATCGCCGCCCGACTCTCCTCCGAGACTCCATCACCATGAAGTTCACCAACCTTCTCTCCGTGCTTGTCACCGCTGCCTCTGCTTCTGCACTATCCATCAACTTAGTGCCCGGCCGCAGTGACCAGTCTCCCATAATCTCGCCCTTCACTGTTCCCACAATTCCTGGTGGCTCACCTATCAAATATTGTGTTGAACCCAGATATGATCCGGCGAACGATCTTGTGGATATCGAGCGAATTTCTATCGATCCAAACCCACCCGTTGCGTTAGTTCTCCCTTGTACCATCCCTAATCTTGCGTTATTTGCTTGTTTTCCGACTTTGCCCGTCCTAAATTAACGTTCAATGTAGCGGCAAGAGTTTGCACCTCGAAGTTTCCGGTGAAGTCAAGAAACGTATCGATGAAGGCGCCTATCTCGCTGTAGAAGTCAAGCTCGGTGTCATCAGGCTTATCAAGAAGACATTCGATTTTTGTGACCTTCTGACCCAAGCAAACGTCACCGTTAGCTGTCCTATCGAACCAGGCCATCTGGAAGTCATCAAAGATCAAGACCTCCCAGCTCAGATCCCACCGGTAAGAATCCGCTCTGGTTTTACTTGATCGGCAATTTTATGGAGACACTAATAAACTGCGGTTTTTCAGGGTAAATTCGTTGTCTCGGCGCATCTTTTCACCGTGAAGAATGAACTAGTCACTTGCCTGCACGCAGAAGTTACCTTTGCTCGAAGTTAAATGGGCAATAAATCAACCTGAACGAATATCCGAAGTCGGGGCTCGGGCGTAGCGTTTGTAACCACCGTTCACTCCATTTTCCGCTCCCTAACTCTTCGAGGAATTCCGTCTCGATAAAGCATAACTAAAGAGATAGAGAGAGTGAATCATATCCCTCAGTTTACGTTTCAAATTGCTTCTAATCTTCTTCATTGATTTCATCTTTTTCTTTCATATCATTAAATGCCTCCAGTTTGGGGGTTTTTTTGGGGTTTTTTTGGGGTTTTTTTTTTTTTTTTTTTTTTTTTTTTTTTTGGGAATTTGCGATGTATAACAGAAGTGCATCAGCTGGTTTGTTTTTACGTACGCTCTTAGCATGTAGAATCTTTTTTGACTTTTCGGCTTTCTCCTTTGACGGGCAATACGATAATAATACCATGGCATATGAGATTATATTACTGATACTGAATCTTCACAAGAAGTCAACTATTTCCGGTGAATCCAAGTGGAAGCTTACAAAATGAAAGCTTCAAGAGATTAACGGGCAAAATCAGGTCCCAGCTCGACTACCAGATGTGAAGTCTGCAAGATGACCTATAGGAATTTCATCGGAGTTATGATGCATAATATAACAAACAAAGAATTCTTATACAAGCTCGTTGAAATCAGATCCATAATGCAACTCCACCTTGAGATATGCATCAATGAAGTGAGAGAAAACAAATATCTTTCCAACCCAAACGAAAAGCATCGGAATCTATTCGCCGAAGAGTCTTCTAACTCTCTTCAACACGCTGTCCTTCTCAGGGTCATACGGGTGATCCTTCGATGGAATTTCGAGCACTGCCGGAAATGCAGCAGTGTATGTGTCGATTTTATATCGTATCTTCTCCGCGACCTAAAACGGTTACTATTAGCGAACCTTTTCTCAAGAAGATATCACCCGTAGAGTAGGGACGTAGTGGGCTTTCGGTTGGGTTGTGACGTACATGTTGGTTGATGAGTAGAATGCCGATATCCTTGCGACCCGTCAGCTCGTCAAAGGATTTCTCGATCTTCTCGGTTTCGGTCTTGGGATCAACGATGAGAAAGTTGCGAGTGGCATTTGCTCCTGTGGTTACATGCTGCAGAGTAATCGCGTTGGTCTTAGAGTTCAGATAAACGTGGTCGTAGTTTAATTTTGATAGGGAAGAAAACTCACGCCGATACCCGCAAGAAGAAGTCCGGTGACGGTATCCTAAGAATGCGAGTAAAGGACATTATTAGTTTATGATGCCGCACAGAATAGAATATACTGGGAAGGAGAGGGGCTGGAAACCGCTTACTTCATCCCCAATAACCGCTAGAAAGTTCCGTTCTTTATATGACGAAAGGGAGGCCATCGTTGAGGTTCTGCTCGATGGTGACCTCGCGGGTGGATGTGAAGCTTTTCGGATGTTATTAGTCGTGCGGCTCGTATCTCCAGTTGTGTGGCGTTAGTTGGAAAGGCAGACGAGCCCGAGACTATGCTAGCTAAGTTAGCAGGCAATTACACCCACGCCGTAGTCTGGGGGATGCCCACGTCGAGTGCAAGCGAAAACCAAATTGGGGAATACAATAATATACAATTATTGTAATGTGATATACTATAATATTGACGAAACGCTAAGAGCTGTGGCCAACGTCAATATGGTACCTTAAAATGAGCATCCGATATCCGTTTAGCGGCGATAGTCTTCCCTTCTGACTAAGTCCGCCCCGGCCGAGCGGCCATAATGCAAAATAAAAAAACGTTTTAAACAGGCTTCCCTGTGAGAAATATACCCTTCTCCTTTCTCTAAAGCATTAAAAAAAAAAATATCTTTTACTTCCTTGTATACAGCATCAATTTCTTCGGTGCTGTTTCGATTTTATTTTCTAATTTAAATTTAATCGAGTCCCTTCCTTTGGGGACGCGAAACGTTCGAAACGGGTATCGCAGAAATCAAATAAACATATTTACATTATACCACACTTTCAACGCAATATAATTATTAGAGTTATATTTTGAATTTCTTATTACAACCCACCAAAAGAGTCGGATTTATCTATAGAGGCAACCTCGGTCCTTTCATCTATTCATCTATCTACACATATAAATATGAGTGAAGAGATAGAAAGTGAAAAACGAGAGGAAGCAGTCGAACATGTAACCGAAGAGCCTGAAAATAATACTGCTGTCAAATTCAAAGAAACCCAGCCAAATGAAGAAGAAGAAGGCTCGTATTCTGTATTCACTTCGCAACAGAAAAAATGGATCGCAGGTCTCCTCACCATCTCTGCATTCTTCTCTCCCTTTAGCTCCACCGTCTACCTTCCCGCGCTACAACCTATTCAAAGAGAATTGAAAATATCCACAACCGAGGTCAACTTATCCCTAACCACTTATCTCATATTTCAAGCCATCGCGCCCACCCTCACGGGTGGACTGTCTGATTCTCTTGGCAGACGACCCGTTTTCCTTATCACTTTTGTCATTTACATTGGTGCAAACATCGGATTGGCTTTACAGAACAGTCTGCCGGCATTGCTCGTGCTGAGAATGTTGCAATCTAGCGGCAGCTCAGGTAAGCCTTCCAAGCCAACATTCTTCACACAGTCTCTTAAACTTCCTATAATCTTGCAATGATCCTTATTTACTGACATGATGAAACTACACAGGTACTGTTGCTATTGGATTTGGTACACTAGCAGACTTCACCACATCTGGTGAAAGAGGTGCTTATATGGGTGCGGTCAACGCATTCCCACTCTCTTCACCAGCTTTGGGTCCTGTTATCGGTGGTGCCATCGCGGAAGCAGCAGGTTGGAGATGGATCTTTTGGTTTCTTGTAATATTTGCTGGAGTCACCCTCGTCCTTCTGATCTTGGGGTTGCCGGAAACGAACCGTAAGGTTGTCGGTAACGGGAGCATCCCCCCACCTCGATTGAACCGTGCCGTCTTGAATAAATTTGTAAGTCCATCTGCTAGTCGAGGGGCAGAAGCATCTGCAAAACTCAAGAGAAGGAAACGGGATATGATCCCCAATCCACTCGGTAGTATCATTATTATTCTCAATAAAGATGTTTTCATAATTCTACTTGTGATGAGCATCTATTATGCTGCATTTTACGCCGTCATGGCCAGCTTACCGCAGTTATTCTCACAAATTTACGGCTACAACGAGCTGCAAGTTGGTTTGTGTTTCCTTGCGTTTGGTACTGGCGGGATTCTAGGTAGTATTGTCAACGGTAAACTTGTCGATAGGGACTTCCATGCAACTGCAAAGAAGTACGGCATCACAGTTGACAGGAAGAAACTTGAAGACATGACAAAATTTCCTTTGGAGGAGGCGAGATTAAAGTCAATCTGGTGGGCCATGTCGATTGTTATCGCATCAGTTATAGCGTATGGCTGGTGTCTAAACACAAAACCGGTAAGACTCGCTGCACCATTCGTCCTGACTCTTGTCATTGCATTGTTAGTATAACTAACGTGTTCCGATATATGTAGCATGTCGCTGCTCCATTGGTACTGCAGCTCATCATCGGTGGCTGTCTGATTAGCGTGGTTAATGTAAGTGACATACTAGTGCTATGCTTCGCGATACCCATTGACCGTCGACTGTCGTTGCGTTCGATACTAACTAAGCTTAGGTTCTTTCGGTTTTCCTAATCGATCTCTACCCTGGTGCCCCAGCGACCGCTACTGCTGCTGGCAACTTAATGCGGTGCATGTTTGGTGCCATTAGTAGCGCTGTCATAAATTTGATGCTGACAAACATTGGTATCGGGTGGACGTTTACATTCTGGGGCTTGATCTGTCTGTTTTGCTATCCCCTCCTTTACATAGAACGGCGTTACGGCCAGGGTTGGCGTTTAGCGCGGTTTGAAGCTCTGATGAAGAAACAGGAGGAACAGAGACAGAAGGATGCCAGAAGTAAGGCGTGAGACAGTCCTCGGAGATAATCAGTTACATACAGATTTCATACCCTACTGTTTAACGGAGATAGAACACAGTACATATACCCAAAGCTTTATCTAACGCTCTACTTACGTTCGTGCAATAGAATTTTTAAAAAGGGGTTAGAGACTGGAAACAAGTTGGAAACCCAATTCTTGTATGCTAATTGAACACGCTCTTGAACCAAAAGAGTCATAATACACAGAATGCAAAAATACATAGAACGCGTCTCGATCCTCCAAAACTCCGTTGTAACTGTATCCTTCTACGTCTATGTGAATGCAAAAAGTACGTTTCATGCCGCCCATTTCTCAAGGGTATTTATCCTTACGCCCAGGACGAACGAAGAGAAATCCTAACAAGAGTAACCCAAAGAGAAGAATATCGATAACGGGAAAGAACACAGCATTGCACTTATACCCTTTGAGAAAAAAACTGGAATAGGTGCGATAAGATCGCTTCCACTAATTGGCGACCCCGTGAGCGATGCTAAGGGCCTTATCTCTTTGAGCAACGGCCTCAGCTACCCAGTCCTTCATAAATGGCGTTTTCACACCCTCGGCAACATGGAGGAATTCCCCCAAGTCTAACTTGTGGGTCTTTTCGTATTCCATTGTTTGGAGGATAA
Source organism: Arthrobotrys entomopaga (assembly GCA_012184315.1). Lineage (NCBI taxonomy): Eukaryota > Fungi > Ascomycota > Orbiliomycetes > Orbiliales > Orbiliaceae > Arthrobotrys > Arthrobotrys entomopaga. The sequence goes on from LDDX01000260.1 coordinate 34,042, forward strand.
GCTCGTAACGATCAACTAGAAGTAACAAAATTAAGTTTCTATACAAGCAAATAGGAGAGCTTAGGTTTGAGTATAGTTACCATCTTTGACAAGAATCGCTTCTGGGGTTTGCCCAGTTTCGTATTCCATCCAAAGCTCCATGAATTCGTTGGCTATTGACTCTGATATCGGTTCTAGAAGTGTTTTCGTAAGGTATTCCATTGTCTCGAGTTCCCGGCGATGTTTTTCAGCTAATGGTGCATATAATCGTTAATATATCCTTTTTATCTTTTATGGCCTCTAAGTGTCGGCTAACGAACGCTTTGGTACGCCGTCGAGAGGTGTGATGTCACCAACAAGGCTCTCGGCCATATCATGAACAATAGCCATCTTGACACACCTGTCCTTCTTGATAGCAGGATCCGGGCAAAGCATCGTGATTACCGACATGCGGTACATGTGGTCTGCTATGCTCTCTATGTTTTTTTAAACGATAATGTGGGTTAGAGAAACCAATTGTGGAATGCTGTGGGTAGTCGAAGGCATAGCTACCTCCATGTAGTATCCCGTGTCTCTTCCAACCCTCCCTAGCATTTGTCTTCAAGCGTTCGATGACATGAAGAAATGCAATTGGAGAACTCGCGGAGCTCGTTGGAGGTGTAGGCAAAGGATTCAGGGCTGTGTCGGGCCAAGTCGTTAGCAATAGCTTCGGAAGGTATTTTTTGTGATACGAGATCCTGGGGGCCGGATGTACCATGCACCTTTGGAAACGGACCAGGCGTCCTTGCCGTCAACTACTATGCGAACTTTCAGTTAGCAAAATCCTATGTTTTATAGAAATATGTGCTATTCAGATCTTTAGGAACTCACCACCAGGGCTCGGCTTGAGAGTCATGGCGATATGGGACCTGAGCTACAGTAGTTGACTTGCGATGGAGAGCTCGAGAGGAAGAGAAAGTTGGGAGATCAATTTGGGGACTGGAATTCGATTGAAATGCCGTCGGACGTGTTGCATACTTAAGTAGACAGGGTATTTATTGGTCTCGCTGCGCCAGACTCGACGTATTGCGTTGGTATTTATTATATTTTTGTACGTCATGGCAAGCTGGGATCGTCCTTCCGATGGACAGCTAAGCGAAGCGAGCCAACGCCTTTGAGACGACAACCTCGGTACCTCCCTTCACGACGCGCCACGATGAGAACACCAGCAGATACCACTCCTGTCACCCTTCTTCTCACGAACCTTCGACTTCTAGATCTCCCAATTCACTCGGATCTGCCCATAAACGAAGAAACATTCTCTTTGGGAAAGAATAAGAGCAAAGCCTTCGAACATATAGCACACCACATCTTTGATCGATATGACCCCCTCGAATCCAAATCCGTATGATCACCCCGCCCTACTGTCTTCCATCTCTATTTACTGCTGTTTCCAACTGTATAAACAATTCGGATCTGAAGAACATATACTAATGTCCTCCTCTCGCCTTTACACTTTTTCAGAGATTCGCAGGATCATGGCCGATCTACGAGCCGGCCCAATCAAAGAATTTCCGCGCTGCAGTTATCAATTGGCTAAATGACCTGAAAAAAACCGGGGCTCTACACAATACAGTCATTATTCGGAAGAGCATGTTTGACGAGTGTCATGGCGAACGATATGAAGAGTTATTACTCTCATTGTCGACTATGGCTCTGAAGAAAGTGGTTGAGAGGGACCACAACGAGGCTCTCAAAAGCTCCAGAGGTACCCTTAATCGCATGAACAGCAATGGATATACCTCGTGGAGCGATCGAAATACTAATTTATAGGATGAGAACAGCATTTGACGAAGCCCTGGCGGCGCAGCCAGACATGGAAACTATGAACGTTCTTAATCTTGCCTATCAAACCTCTCTCAAAAACATCCTGCAACGCCGGTTCGTCGATAAGAAAAAGTGGTTTTTAGCTTCGCGGAGACTAGAAGAACGGGATCAGTCTGTATCTGACAGAGAGCAAGCTACTGAACTTGCACGTGAGTCGAGAGTGAAACTTGATACCAAAGAGAAAAATATTACCTCGGTATGGGAGAAGAATTGGGTAGGGGATCAGAGTGTTTACCGACTTTTATTACCGGACCGCGACGCCTCTTCCGAACAAGAGCTATGGTCTGACGCTGCATTCCAGCAATTAATAAAAACTGGCTCGTTTGCCAAACCTAGTTCAACGAATGATAACAATACCGTCCTTGGAGACTTGGAAGCTGCGTTGAAAATTCACGAAAACCGACTGTCTCGGTGGGCCGAATATAGTGATCGGTTTCTACGAGAAAGATCAAGGTCTAAGAAGCTCTCATCTGTGAAGAAAGTCAGTTTTGCGGCCGATGTTGGCGGTGGATTCGGCATTGATTTTAATAAACATCAGGTACTACAACTTAGCTCCCCCCAATGACGTGTTATTGTAATTGCTGATTCATTTCTAGAATCTTCATGCAAGCGCCTTCTCACTCCAGGAAGGGGTTCAACTCCCAATACCATCTACGGAAGATGAATTTGGGAAACTGTTTAATAGCATGAGAAAAGAGCTGCAAACCATTCGAGTTTCTCGACGCAAGCTAGGCACTCTTTCATATACAAACACATATGGTGACAGTGAGACTGAGGAAGAAGAGCAACCTCCAAGACAACAAGAACCCAAGCAAGAGCACCCCGTGAAAAATATGACCGAAGATGAGGTCCTTAGCTTATTAACGGCCCATCTCCCCGTTGATGTTAATGCCTCGAATATTTCACAAAAAGTTGCCACATCAAGTCTACCTACTTTAAAAAAAACAAGTGTAGAAAATCCACTGCCGACAATAATAACAACAACCGCGCCTGAACCTGAAGTAAAGCCATCACCAAAACCCCGATTGAGGAGCCCTCCGCCCCCTTCCAAGCCGACAGAGCCAAGCGATGACCAAGAAGATAGCCCTGAGGATGCGACTACGTCGGACCCGCCGTCTCCACAGAGCCCTAATAACATGGAATCTCCAAGCGACACAAATTTACTAGAAAGAGGACGCCAGCGCAAGGCGAATGAAGACGAGGATTCGGTGGACGAGTACATGGTAGAAAAGGTATCGAATACTACTATTTCTATCCTAATTCTTCAAAATGAACTAGAATAACTAATAAAAAAAAAGATGCTCGCACATATTTCAACTTCGGCAGACACGCCTGCACCTGTGAGGCCTCAGCGTATACTTCCCAATCCGACCTGGTCGAGAGAGGAATTGGAGGAGGATCCGTTCAAACCTCGACCCAAGGTTGCTTTGAGTCCTCAGCTGACGCCTCTCCAATCTCACATTGACGGTCATCCGAGAACCCCAATGGCAGATTTTCATTCCGCCGGCTATAGTGAAGACGACGACGACGACGATAATGATGAAGAGGGTAACATCTCGCCATCTAAAGGACGAGGTTCGAGATATAGATGAATTTTGGTATCGCCAATGTTTGCTATCTATGTATATCCTTTAATTGGGACGATGATATGTGTAGATTAGAATAATGTCGTAACATATCTGTTATACATCATATAAACCACATGAACAAGAGATAAATGAAGATGAAGAACGCTGAGTCTAACATGCAAAGCAACCCCAGAGCAAAAAAAGCGATATCCGAAACCAGCAAATGCGTCGTTACAATCAAAATACGGGAGGTAAAGCAGAAAGAAAGGAAAACAAAAGAGGAAACAAATGTGACCTGTAGAACAGAACCAACTAAAGCAAGGAAATAGAACACGCCAAATGCATATCTGATACCTGTGTGTATATATAACTTCGGTGAATAGTGATCAATCAAGTGATACTTCTTAGACAAAATACCAACCAAAACCGCCAATGATGGTCACCCCTACAGCAACATACCACCAAAAATCGAGGTTTCCGGTTGCTTCTGGAAGCGAGGTTTGGAGTCCCAGAAGCGATCTTTTGATTTTGGCACCTGTGCTCGGCGTTGATGTTCCGGTTGTTGTTGCGGTGGCAATGGGATTCAAAGTCGTGGTTGGGAGCATCTGAGGAGGGTTATACGTCAAGTACAGTGGGTTCATAGGAGATCCATCGAATCTGAACAGGTTGAGGCGGTATTGGCCACGATAATCGTCCAATACAATCTCCCAAGACTAATCCGATCCGAAATCCCGCATGGTTAGCAAAGGCAAAATTCAATTGATCGAGCGAAGAAGAAAAACGATATTGACATACTTTGTATAACTCGGTCTGGTTATACCTTGTATATACCGAGGTTTGGGACGTGCACGGATCGGACCACAATTTCCGACCATCGGAGGCGTATGGGAATAACACCAAAGAGCCGTTACTATAGAGGGTGTATTTCCCATGCTGCCAGAGTATTAGCGCGGTGGGGCATTCGGGGTTTGTAGCTGTAGGATATGTTCGAATTAGAATTTTATCTGGCGGAGGAGAAAATAAAATATTTCAAAAGGTAGACGCACGATTGCCGACTACGGTATATATCGACTCTTCGAAATATCCATCGTTGGTAAAAGAGAAGGCCGTCCCGGGCAGTTTTGGTTCAAGAAATCTTTCGCCGACTGGATCATAGAAAGCCTAAAGAATCGGTATAAGCGACGGAGCGTAGGAAAGAGATCGCATGCCAAAAGTGCGACGGGTCTATGAGATTTGGGGAAAATACCGGGCCAGTCACGACAGTGTCTGATTTTGAGGTCCAGGTTCCTTGTAAAGCAGTGACGTTTCCCGCGATGGTGGAGGAGGCGAATAGCAGCAGCGCTGCAGCCAGATTGGTGCGCATTGGAGTTCGGATAAGATCTTAAGAACTATTTCGAAATATATACTTCGTATTTATATATAGATGTGTATATGGGTACTTTTAGTTGGATCAAGACGATGCGATTTAGCGATTGAAGAGGCCTACTCGCTCTGAGAACTGTTACGATTGCCGACGTTGTTATACTGTATTCGAGAAATTTGAGGTAACGTAACCAGACAAGAATCACGACGAGGTTGCCAAGCTGGTACCATAATGCTGGTAGTTACCGTCATAAATATTATTTATTATTATTATTATTATTATTGGCCTAGTAGCAAAGGCCCTTTTGTCTCGCTCTCCCCTGACTTTCGGACTAAATTTAAAGACAGAAGGCTGTTACGTCGCAGCCAGCGGTGGGACCTTTGCACCCGCCTTCTTTTTCTTTTGAAAGTTCCCGGCTTGGCAGGCAAGCAGCGAGAGCAATATATTGGCATCGGAGAGGTACGCAACCATGCAATATGCATGCATGGCTTATCGTTCGAGTTAACGTTCTACATGGCGTAATGATGATAGATGGGCATTATTAAAATGGTACTGTCGATATCACCTCTCTCGTTCATCAGAAGAATGTCCACCAACGAAGCACTCCGCAATGCCAAACAAAACCTGCGGGTTTCCATATCCAAAAAGCTTGAAGCTCTAGATGCGGTGACCGTTCAGGAACAATGTTAGTCACCCCGCGTACCCACCAATGATTTCTCCACCGCTGATGCTTCCCGATACTAGCACGCACGGTATTCGAGCTTTTGACCAGCTTGCCTGAGTACCAGCAGGCGCAGAACGTCAGCATATACCTCTCCATGTCTACCGGAGAAATAGACACAAATGCAATCGTTCGTGACGCATTTGACAGAGGTATATACGTACATCGGTCTAAAATCCCTCATCCAGTCAAAGCCCACGACTGATAGAGCTCTACACAACCACAAGGCAAACAAATTTTCATCCCATTCACACACAAATCAACTCAAACAACCTCTCTAAATGAAGAGCCCAGGCCTTCCATCATGGATATGGTTTCGTTAGATTCACCGGATGATTATTATGGCCTAAGACGGAACAGCTGGGGGATCCCAACCCCCACCAAAAAATCCTTAGAAACTCGCCGGAATTGTATCAATGACCTTAAAGCTGGCGGCAACGGCTTGGACTTGATAATTTTACCAGGAGTCGCCTTTGATAGCGAGTGTAGGCGGCTAGGCCACGGCAAAGGATATTATGATTACTTTCTGAAGAGGTATAGCGAGCAAAGTGGTGGCAAAATGCCTTTCACAGGTGCGTATAGCTTAGATTGGTCACCCTTTTACTTATTCCATTCAACCCTGACGCCTCCTAGTTGGTGTCGCGCTTAAGGAGCAATTCCTAAATGTTCCCACAGAGGTCCCTACTGGTGAAAAAGATTGGTCCTTAGATACGATTATTGTCGGCAGCGGTTCTTTGATTCGTCGACGACAATACGAGGGTCCCACCGACGGCCAATTAATATGATTTTATTATCTTGCTAATAAATGGTTCTATCTTGCATTCCATTTCGTGGCGATTAGCGCCGCAGAGAGACTATTGTTTTCAAACGGCCAATGTGCCTGATATGCCATGCATCATAAACATCCCTAACACTATCTGTACATCTACATGCCGTTCGGATCACAGCTTGTCAGTAGCGTGGTTTTGTACTTCCGGACCGATCCCTCTCCTCCTCCAACTACGAGATAAACTTAATTGAGCGAAGCGCATGCGATGCAAGTGACGTTGTCGCCTTTGAGTAGGATACGGCCTGGGAGGAGGGTTAGTTCGAACACAGACAAACGATGAAAGGAGAAGGAGGAACGAACCAAGCTCCCGACGGCTTTCATCTTCCGTCTTTGTCGCTAATCTGATTTCAATTGCATCGTCGACTACCAAGTTCATAAACTCATCGAAACCCTTGTGGACGAAAGTGATCAGCTGGTTTTGTATTGTACAATTGAGGATCGGGGGGAAAGCCGAACCCGAATTTTTCCTTCTATACGCGTCTGAAGCTGCTCGTACAACCCTGCGAGATGATCGGAGTCACATGTTAGCTATGAACATCCACGTCGTGGCTGATATACACAGGGCGTCAAAAAGAACCACGTACATATCTGGACAGTCGCGTGTGTCTGGAGAAGTTTGAATATAAAATTGATCGGAGGGAGAAGAACCCTTCGACCTCCGCCACCGCCACCTCCTCTGCCGGACATTTTCTTATGCACGTAGTCAACAAAAACACGGAAAGGGATGCGAGTGGATGAGTCGCAGGGATGTCGAAGTCCTTCCTGGACGTGATGGTGATCGAGATGGTGATGCTATGACCGTCAAGGAATTGGAGCGTAAATATCAATTACTACGGTCCGGAAGATTGGACGAGATTGGGGATTATGTTTCCTCCAACAGCGGCGTTCTACCGAGGACGGGAGAGATACAGAATGAAAGTGAGTGGGTGAGTGAGAGAGGTCTACGATGCGAGCTGGAACTGACGGTTTGCGACCAAAGCATTCTGATATTTCAAAAAGAGAGAAGGATCAAACGCACCCGCCAAGCCAAGCCGCACAGCACCACCACACCCGCAACACCGTGCTGGATTATATTTGCCCCCACCACACACGCCACAGCCAACCTCTGACTTCATCCCACTCCAACCAGCCAGAACAAAACATATCTCTCAAATACAACCCCTCAAGCTTCACTTCAGCATCATCAGCTACTATCACCACCATCACACCCCCCACTAGTATAATCACCTAAGTACTCACACTTAATCATCAGTCTGACTCCCCATCCTCCCTCTCTTCTCCGTCCTGCGATAAAAACTAGATCGTTAGAGAGGGGTACAAAACACTCAAAGCTCAAACTCAAGCTCCTAACAGCCGAGATATTTCCGATAACGATAAAAGGCGGGGACGCATAGCATCATATATCGGGGCGCCATCGGGAACTCCCCTCTGGCAAACAAAGCGGAAGAGGCAATAACGGCCTTCTCCCTCTGATTTGATCACCTATTCCAGTCCCTTTCCGTGATTTTCTCCCGTCCGTCTTTCCCTCTGCTCTAGCTCCGAGCACCTCAAATCCAAGAACGAGCATCATGGCTACTCCTGCAATTCCGGATCTGGCTTCAATCCTTCAGGCCCTCGCAACCATGCAGGGTCATGCCGATCGAGCCCAGAAGTTCCAAGCCAACGAATATCTCGAGGCATTTCAGAAATCGGTGGGTCTTTTCGCACAACCTCTCCTCTGCTCTTCAGTCCAGTTCCGTCCAGTCCAGTCCAGTCCAGTCAAGCCATCCTGATCAGTCCACTCTCGAAACCTTTTTGCCTTGGCGCTTCTGAATCTATATCCATCAATAAAAGATTTGATGATTCAAACCATATATAAATATATGAAAGAAAGAAAGAAAGAAAGGGGAAAAGAAAACAAAAATGACAAACAATTTCAGTCGCTGAAATTCCGCACCAGAAGTTCGGACAGTGTTATGTTTCCTGGCTCAAGATCCTCTCTCTGCTGCTTCTTCCTTCTTTTTCTTTCTTTCTTTTTTCTTTTTCTTTTTTTATTAAACCCAAAATCTCCTCACCCTCCTCCACTCGTAGTAACAAGCTCCTCCCCCCGTTTTCTTGCACCTGCGAATATATATACACATTCAGCTCGCCAGTAGGATCATCGTTCCGGAAAATATGCACACTTGTCAGGCGTTATATATGTTATAAAACTAAGTTCTGGACGGACGGCGGATATTCAACTTACCAAAACAATGAGATCGGAAACTGATTAAACGATTCCACTGCTTTTCTTGGTGGTCGTTTCTCTACACAACAGTCAGGAGCATGGAGCCTCACCTTCACCATGCTTAAATCGGCAGAACTGCCGCTAGATGTCAAATTGTTCGCCGCAACAACTCTCAAGGGAAAGGTAAGAAGCTCTACAAGGTATTCTACAGAAAATATTACAGAAAACGTTTTGCTAATATCGGCCTTGCAAAACAATTCAGATAATTTATGATCTGCACCAACTCCCTCGGACTACACTTGGAGAACTCAGAGACACAATACTTTCATTACTTCAAGAGTTCAGATCCGAAAAAAAGAATAGGATTATTAGAACCCAATTGAATGTTTGTCTCGCAATACTTGCGATACAGATGACAGAATGGAAGAATGTTCTAGAACTCGTTATCGAGCAACTCGGAACTGACGCTGATGGGAGCGTCTGTTTATTGGAATTCCTCAAGGTTCTGCCCGAAGAAGTCACGGAAGGCCGGAGAATTCGGATGACAGTGAGTTTCGGAGCGGGGCCGCGACCCATGAAGCCCGAATAATGCTAACTTAGTGCTCAATATCTAGGATGATGAATTAGACGCTCGAGCTAAGGAGCTCCTGGAGGACAATACAGAAAAGGTCATGTCCATTCTAATTCAATACTCTCAATCCGTCCCCACGGCTTGTCAGGAACCACTTCTCACATCATGTCTTACATCTTGGTTGCGCGAAATTCCCGTTTTGACTATCGTGACCTCGCCTCTGCTCGACAGTACTATCAATTCCCTTTCGTCGGACGCGGCCTTCGACTCTGCAATCGACTGCTTATGTGCGATGTTTGCGGAAACCCGCGACGACGAGAACTTGAATACAATCAATATATTGTTCCCTCGTATTATGAAATTGCAATCCGCAATAGCACCCGCAGCCGAGAATGACATCGAGCAGCTCCGAGGTTTCACAAAGCTATTTGCGGAAGCGGGAGAAGCTTGGGTCATTCTTATAGCGAGAATGCCCACTGAATTCCGACCACTTGTCGAAGCAATCCTTGAATGCTCGGCTAGAGACAAAGAGCAAGAAGTCATCGGTTTGACTTTTAACTTTTGGTTCGATTTGAAGAATTATCTTGTGCTGGAGAATTACATCGAAGCAAGGGTTCAACTAGCGGACTTGTTTGCAAGCTTGGTTGATGTGATGATTGGGCACTTGAAATACCCGACGCCGGAATCGGGCAATGAAGCTGATCTCTTTGATGGAGACCGTGAGCAGGAGGAACGATTCAGAGAGTTCAGACACAAGATGGGTGATGTCCTGAAAGACTGTTGCGAAGTGTTGGGTGCACGGGATTGTTTGGCAAAGGCATATGCGTTGGTAGGACAATATATGACATCCTATGTTGCCGGGACGCCGTCAGCTCAGAACCCAGTTCCGAATTGGCAAGCTTTAGAAGCGCCATTGTTCAGTATGAGGGCCATGGGAAGGATGGTTCCGAATGACGAAGCAGAAGTCCTACCTCAAATCATGAGCCTTCTCATTCAACTTCCCGAGCATCCCAAAGTCAGATTCGCTGCCACTCTCGTCCTCGGACGATACACCGAATGGACGGCAAAGCATCCGGAATATCTCGAACCCCAACTGCAATATATTACCAACGGATTCGCCCATAGTGACAAGGACGTCATGCGCGCCGCAGCTATGGCGCTTCGGTACTTTTGTCAAGACTGTCACCAGCTTCTTGTTGGGCAAATTGATCAATTGCACACATTTTACGAGCAAGTTAGCGCCAGCCTGCCAAGCCAGAGTCTGGAAGAAGTCACGGACGGCGTTGCTCATGTCGTTGCTGCTCAACCAGTTGAGAAGATATACGATGCCTTGAGACTTTTCTGTGGGCCCATCACAACAAGACTGATGGAGAAAGCAAACAACGCCAGAGACAAGGAATCAGTTCGAGAACTTTCAGGTAGATATTATTGCTTTCATGCCTCTCCAATTTTAGAATATATCACTAACAAAATCTCAAGAAACTGTTTCTTTACTCACCACATTTGCGGCTATCGTCCGTCCCAATGTTGAGGCCGATAAAGAGAATCCAATTGTTCGTTTCTGGGCTGAAGTATTCCCGGTAGTGACGACGATCTTGGAGAATTTCATTGCACACCCTGCAATCTGTGAACGAGTATCCAAATTTTACCGTACACTGCTCATCTCCTATCGAATTTCAATGTTGCCGTTACTACCATCGCTAGCAGAGAAGCTTGTTGCTTGTTTCCAGAAATCCAAGCAAGGATGCTTTTTGTGGGTCACAGGCTCTGTTATTAGAGAATTTAGCGACGAAGAGTTTGTCGATCAAAATACACGGTCCGCAGTGTATCAGTTCTTACGACAACAGTGCTTGACCATGTTCAAGATACTTACAGAAGAACAGCCGAAGGAAATTCCAGACTGTAAGCCAGAAAACAGATCATGAAATGAAGCGAAACTAACCATTAGCAATCTACAGTAATCGAGGACTTTTTCAGACTCATGCAAGATGCAATCATGTTCCATCCTCTGCAGATAATATCACTTGAACCCATGCATGAAGGCGGCCCAAGCATCTTGGAGGCAAGTATGAAGGCAGCCCTAGCATGTCTGGTTCTGGAGCAAAACGAACCTCTCATTGCTGTACTACATTTCCTTCGTGATCTTCTCGTTTATGGAACTGCCACTCCACCTACTTCTCGTTACGACTCACCTGAAAATCCCCCACACATTAGACAGGCTGTCTTGAATATCACCCGATCTCAAGGAGAAATACTCACTATCCGTATTCTGAGCGGGTTGATGTATTCATTTCCACGAGACTGTGTTCCTGATAGCTCCGGTGTTTTGATGACACTAATCGATTTGCTCCCTGAGGAAACGATTGGGTGGGTTGCAAAAACGGTTGCCCAGCTACCGCCTGGATCAGTGACTGATCAGGAGAGACAGAAGTTTCTCAACAACTTCCAGCAGTAAGTTTTACCCTGCTCCCTAAGCATTAGCACAGGTACTGAACGTGTAAATACAGATCTATTGTCTCTAGAGACTCGAAGAAAGTGAGATATCAGTTACAAGATTTCACGACCTGGTACAGAAGGAAAAACGTAACACCAAGAGCGGCCTCGACGTCTGGTATAAGTACACCTAAGTTCAGTTTCTAGATCGTCAACGTCATCAAACCAATTTCTTTGCATTCTCGCGCCTACTTTCTTTTTCCCAAATTAGTTCTATGATCCGCGTGAAACATTTACCCTTCATTCGTTTTCAAATTTTTAAAAGAGAAAATAACGCATGTGTATTGATGTGGTAATACTGTGTCCATGTTCTATGAGAGGCTTTCGATTCGTATTCCGCTCTAAGCTCAAGATTCACGTAGAAATTAGAAATTACACCAGCAATGATCTGGTGAATCAAAAAAACAAAAACTTCATTATGTTCACAAAAAGATTCTTGTTTGATATATCGCCTTTCCCTTGCCATGGGTTCAAAAAAAAAAAAAATAACCCTCTTACGAGCCGGGCGAGCCTCAGAGTTAGAAATACCCTCGATAGGACAAACTGCACTGAACGCTAGTATACGGCCTTTTTGGTTCTATAGTAATCAGATGGATGTCGTGTGTCCTGAAGCTTGAATTTGTTGATTATCTTGTGGGAGCAAACCCGTTCGTGTTGGATATATCATAAACCATGGTTTCACAGCGCTTGCCATCTTCGAAATATTACCAACCTTCAAGTTCCTACGCCGCAGAGATTGAAATCGATGTTTTAAAGGGTCAAAAGCGACATGGATCCGCCTAGCTCAGTAGACTACAACCGACGTATTTCTTTTCCGGACGCTCGATCCAACACATCAGCGCGTGCTAACAAGACCTCGCAGACCGATTGCCCACCAGATCTGCGGCCGCGGCCCTAGCAACGCAGCTTGATAACGGCCATGGAAGCTTCACTACTGGGAGCCAAGCCCTCGACAGATGTTGGGATGGGAATGGCCTCGAAAGAGGCAAGCTAGTGGAATTATGCGGTCCCCCTGGTGCGGGAAAGACAGCTATCGCGTATGTTTTTCCGTCCGAAGAATCATGTTAATCACAAAGTAGCCAGTCTAAACACTCTTGAACCTGGGAGGGGAAAAAAAAAAGACTTCAACTAGTAGCTGACGCCATCGTTAAAGGCGATCGAGTTTGTTGGATTGGTATATTCATTCCCTTATCCAAGGCACACGCAATGATGCTATTATACGTAGAGGAGCTAATCGTTAATTACAGACACTTTAACGCAATGTCCAACATCGCGGCTGGAGGCTCTATTGGCGGAGAGAAATTCAAGATACACATTGTCATCTATAATCCGTTACCAGGTTTCATCTCTAGCTCACCTGTTTGCAATTATAACACAAATGACGGTCGAGTCGTTACAAGGCATCTCCATGGTAGTCATTGAGAATATATCGTTGCTTTTCGCAAAGGAATTCCCACCAGCCTCAGATAATCCTCAAGGATTGCCTAGTAAAGCCACGCCAAATAGAGACGTACACGAGAAACAAGTCGATAAACGTGGCAGGCTCGTGGCGGATATCGCCAATCGCCTGCAGCGTTTCTCAGCCTCAAGGATGGTCGCCGTGGGTTTTTTTTTTTACTTCTTCCCCACAAGATGAAAATATTATTTATATCTCTTGCATGATGATTGCTGACAGGAGTCAATTTTTCCGTCTTACCTAGACCGTCGTTTTAAACCAACTAGCTACAAGGTCTGTTATAGGAGGCGGGCCCCTGGAGCTGGGACCCTCAGTGAGTAAGCACTATATTATAACATTGCCAATAAAAGTTCCGTCGAACTTGCACTAAAATGACATCTCATCTAGATTCATCGAATCACACATGGGCTCATAGTTTTCACCACCGGGTGCTGTTGCTCCGAAAACATGTACCGAAAACAGATCCTCTCATGGCTAAAAGACATTTGCGGTTCGTCTTCGTACTCAAATCAGGCGGTATTGACATCCAAAATACGAACCTGAGCCGGCCAGACCAATTTTTTGTGATTAGAATTACCAAGGTCAGCCACTATGCTATTGCGAGGAAAAAAAAGTAAATGCACTTTTTTTTTTTTTTTTTTTGGTTTTTAAAACCGGGGCCAGGATATATTCGCTAGAATTTCGGGTAGAATATGCGAGAATTTAGTTGGGGAACATGGGGCTAACGGTTACTAGAATGGCGTTGAGGACGAGAAACAGCAGAATTTCAACGCGATGATTGGTGTCGTTTCGATGATCGAGTCTTTCGCCGCTTCGGGACATAACTCGGAAGGAGACTACGAAGGCTTCTCGGATAGCGAAGAGGAACTCGAGCTAAATGGCATTAGACATCGGAAACGAAAACGCAGCACAGGCGGTGAATCGAACGATGAAGGGAACAGACACTCCACTGCTGAAGATGCTAGTGATAACGATTGTTCACCAGAGGTGGTTGATCTAGTCAAAATACCTGGGGTTCCAACTGAGGCAGGGACAGGATTCCCGGTGCTCAGTCAAGCACGAGAAGCTCAAATGTCGGGGTCTCAGACAGAACAGTTTGAGGTACCTGCTGTTGAACCGGAAATTTCCCATAAGTTCGGAAGAACGACGATACCTGATTCGGATGGAGAAAGTGAGGATGACGTCTTCTGAAGGATGAGATGTTTTTCTCTTTTTTTATTTTTATTTTTACTTTTCTTATTTTTTGTCTATTTTTCACAAGCATCTTTCATTTCCCAGAGACCGCCCATGGCAATCTACGAAAAATTACCCTGTTAACCGAACGGGATTTTTTTTTTGTCTGGTATGATTTCCATGAGGTGTGGTTCCGAGAAATGTTCGTGGATTCGATTGAAATGAGTTAGTGCGCAACCCCGAATTCCGAGATTCCCCTTCGATAACATTTTCGGCTTGAAGGGAACTCTCTCAATTTAATTAAGAAGTATCTTTGACTTTCCTGTTCTAGACTTCGCCGGCACTTCTCCCCCCCTCATTTAAACCATTCGGTGGTGGCGGGCAGACGTCTCGGGGTATAACGGTATGATCCGGCTAGATTTCTTCGCATGTGCCGAGGAAGCTCCATCGCCCCGAGACAGCGGCAAACCGACTACCATAGCTGGTGAAAGTGACATCCGCAGAAATCAAAATTCAAGGTCAAAAAAAATTAAAATAGAGAATTTTAAGTATATCATTGAAAACTTCGAATGCACTACAGTCTTATCTTATCCGAGGAACCGGAATATCAGAGAAACTGAAAGATACCAGCGTCGATTGGTGGCAAATGTCACCATTTTCGCAGCCTATTGCATATATTGCGAGAGCATCACACCATCGTGAAATTGATTGCAATTTGCAACTTGCGATTAATGATGGGGTGCGCTCAGAGATAAGAAACAGGAAATAACTGTTTAGCCTGAAAATTTTGTGATGATGTTACTATTTCTATACTTTTTATTTTTTTTTTATCAGTTTCACCCTGCTGTCGTCTTCTCCTTCTTTCTTTCTTTCTTTTTTTTTTTTTTTCCCTTCTTTCTTCCTTTAGCCGGGCCAAGCACACCACACAGCTGAACTTGTTGGAAGCTTTGCTTGCTTTGAGCTGGAACATCCTAGCAAATTTGTCGAGCTCCTGTGGCAGTTATTTGGGGGTGCTACGTACATACATGAACAAGCATCTGATATCGGGTACGTACCAGGTCACTTTATTACACACACACTCATACTCTCTCTCTCTCTCTCTCCATGACGACGGAAGAGCAACTTGCGAAAGATTTGGAGACATATTGGAAAAAAAAAAAAAAATGAAATGCAAAAAAAAAAAATCTGAGTTGTTCATGCGGGGAACACCTTCTCGAAGCGTAACCCGATTACGAGATAGCTTTGCTGCTGCTGCAAACCGCGAGGGTAACAATAAGTCGAATGAAAAGCTGATAAGCCCTCCCCTCCAGCTACATGTAGAGTCCTCCTTGGAAAATATTAAATTCAGCAGAAAGCTAGCGATGTACCAAACGGTACTTGCTTGACTCTTTCTCTTTAATCTTATTTTCTTTCTTTCTTTCTTTCTTTTTTTTGATAAAAGACAGAACCCCGACTCGCAAAAGCATCCATGCATGCGGGGGCCCCGGATTCTCGCTTCAAGAACGACGACCTTCTCCAACTCTGCGAGGAGGAGCTGGTCAGGAAGATCTTCGATAGCGGTTTCATCGAATTTTATCCCGAGTCGGCTCTCTCTCTCTCTCTGCTGGCCGACCCTGTTAGTTGTTAGTTTCTCCTTGAAGCTCCCTGTTCTTTTATTTTATTTTATTTTTTTGGAATTAATTTTGGCAGAGAGTTTTTTGATTAACCGTCATGAAGCGGCGATGCATCCAAGACCAAGGCACGTAAGATTTGGAGAATTAGACCACCACCCCCACCACCACCACCACCACCACCACATGGAAAACCAATTATGAATTTCGCGTGTCGATAAATGTACTTACTTGTGCATGTACTGTACTGTACTGTACAAACGAATCATATCCTGTACTACTCAATACGGTGCTTGGTGGTGTTTTACACTTGCGTGCAGCTTGCAGCCACCCTGTGCTTCTCCTTCTTCTTCTCCTTCTTTTCCGTTTTCTTTCTTTCTTTCTT
>LDDX01000260.1:50359-143255 GCA_012184315.1 Arthrobotrys entomopaga
AATGATAATATTAAGATTCTCCTACATCGTTCATAGACAGACAGGTTGGTGGAAAGTAAATTTTACTTACTTAATTAGCGTGAATCAATAAGCAAACCATTACTTGAAAAAACCCCAGAGCGTGGTGTCCGTTCCCCGAGTTTCTCGGGGCAAGGCTTTTTTTTTTTTTTTTTTTTTTTGGTAAAGCGGGGTGGTTTCCCTCCATCGTGAAATTTTAAAGAGTGTGGGGATAAACTATTTCCATTCTCTATCAACCCTGGTTCGAGCAAAAAAAAAAAAATTAAAAATTAAAAATTAAAAACTAAAAGAATATCGAGGAGCAGCGCACAAGCCCTCAATGACGAATGTTAAAAAGAGTTAGAAGAGAAGGAGGAAAAAAAAAAAAAAAAAAACCACGCTTGCGGTGTAGTCCGGTCGTTGGTGTCTGTGTTATGGCCAGACATGTGCTTTTCCGTTACGTACTGAATTGGCAACTACTTCAAGGAGCTGGTAATTATGAGAGCTCTGGCGCTCCTTATCGAGGACGAAAATTTCGAAATTTAAAATTGGATTGGGCAGACAAAAAAGTAATATGGGGTATCGACGCCGGGCTAAATACTAAACTTCCTAGTTACAAAAATGTTACAAAATGTGTAAGTAATAAGTAGTATGTATGTATGTACTTATGTATGTACATGCATGCATGCAGATAAGAAGGACTAAAATAAAATAAAATAAAATAAAAGTAAAATTACTCTACTGATAAAAAAAAAAAAGGGCTTGTGCGGAAGAGTTGGTTTCACATGCAGTATTTTTTTTTATTTTTTATTTTTTATTTTTTTTTTTTTTTGTGTTTTAGTTCTAGGATAAGATCTAGCGAATTTGGAGAGTGATAAAAAAGTGGATATAAATTTGTTGTAAAAGCAACGAACAGGTAGAGTGGTATTATGACAGTGGTTTATTCGAAACAAAAGATCAAAAGCGCCGATACATGTATGTATATTATAGTTCTATTCGTGCAAACGACGGGGAAAAAAAAGCATGAATACAGGTGTTTTTAGAAGAAAGAAAAAAAAAAAAAAGGGAAAAAAGGATATATATGATAAAATCGATGGCTCCTTCCTTCTATATATAAATTGTATAACCCAATGAACCCATACCCCAAATAGATGTAATCCGACAAAGAGATAAATACGCCAGGTGAGAAATGTTGAGAACGAGAAAAAAAAAAAAAAAAAAAAAAAAAAAGGTAACTGAGATGGAGAGGGGATTTCCACAAGGGAAGGGGAGAAACGATGAAAACGTCAGAATATCACAAAAAATTTCCAGAAGTACCTTCTGGTCTCTAAAACGAAGGGAAAAAAAATGGCCTTCCTGCAAAAGATACACCAATAAACGAGCAATGGTCTAAATGTTGAACGGAAAAGAAGTATAACTTGCTCGATAATAATAAAAAAAAAAACCGTTGCCTTCAACAATTCGTTCAACTTATTTCCTGGCGAAGGGCCAGGTAATATGGAAATCAAGCAGAAGAAGATGAAATAAATATCAAAGAAAAAGGGAAAGAAAAAAGAAAAAAAATCTATCATCAATTACAAGCGTTGAAAACAAAGTGACTCCACTATATGGCTGAAAAATAGTAATAATGATAACAATGAATATTTAAAAAATAATATATAAAAAAAAAGTTATATTGGAATAATGGATGGGCCCGTCAATTCATAGTCATGAGAAAAAAGGCAGAAATGCCTCCCCGCCGCGCGCGGGGGGGGGGGGGGGGGGGGGGGTTAGATCATAGTCGATCTGAAAGATCGCCTCCAGCAACGGATCCAGCCGCAGAGGAGCTACCAGACGAAAACCCGCCGCCGTTGCCGTTGAGCAGATCGTGGACGGTGACTCGGGGTACGGATGGAATTGGGAGTTTTCTTTGGGCTCCTTCGCTCTTGCTCATAATGTCGGTCAAGCGAAGAGCAGATGTGGTGGGTGTGATGGACGGAGTATTTGTGGTAGAGTAAGGATCTGCGATATCCATTGGAGCTAGGGCTGGCATTGGTCGTAATGAGAGGAGGCGGATGCTCGGGAGCTGCAGACCTGAGCCATACTCCAATTCTCTAGGGTATAGCCTGGGTGAGTGAGCGGGTGTGGCCAGAGGTGTATGTTCAGGAGTTGGAGAACACGAGTCGTGAGAAAAGGTGGGAGAGGAAGGCGCGGTAGAGATCGGAGAAGTTGGTCTGGAGCGTTTCGCAGCCCTGTGAGCGAGGTAGGGGTTTTCGTCATCATGAGAATGAGACCTCGACATCGAAGACGGGGTATCCATTTGCTGAGATATGGGTGCAAGGGGGGCCAGCCTCGAATGATTGTAAAGATGAGGAGCTAGATATGAGCCGGAACCAAAACGTTCCCGTTCCAATTCTCGGGAAGCAGCAGCGGCCAATAAGCTCATATCCAAAGGACCCTGAGAACCGGAGCTGGAAACCCTACCGAAGCCCGGTAGAGGATTGCCCAGAGGGGAACCGTGATGCGAATAATGAGAATGGGGAGGCGAAACGTTTGGAGAAGCTACGATTGAGGATGGGGCCGATTTTGAACCGTGTCTCGGTGGCGGAGGCATCATGGCCGAGGGGGTCATGGCATTCGGCGAGGTTCTGGACTCGAGCTGCTGCTGAGCGAGTGAGGGGTGGTGCTGGGTGCTGTTCTTGTTGCTCCTTCGCGAGTTAGGATTGTTGTGGATTCTGGAGTGTCGAGTCAATTCATCGGATCGACTGAATCTTTTGGAGCAGCCAGGAAAAGTGCAAGCATGAGGCTTCTCGCCGGTGTGTGTCCTGATATGACGGGTCTGGTGCTCGAGACGATGAAAACATCTACTGCAGATGGGGCATTTGTAAGGTCGAGGCATTTCCTCGGTTTGAGGTTTTGACGAGTCGTGGTCTTCCATGATCTGGGCGAGGTTGGAAACTCTGGAGCTAGGTTGTGCAGAAACCCCGGTCTCGATGATCGGGGTGAATAATGACGGACCGGCAGCGGCCATAGTACGGGAGATATATATGTTAGGGAAGCTAAAGCCGTCGGTTTAGCAGCAGGAGGAGGAGCAAGTAGCTATGTAGATGGATGTGGTGGTTTTCGACTGTGTGTGAGTGAGTGAGTGAGTGAGTGTTGTGATGCAGTTGCCTTTAGTTGCCTGAGCACATCGCTCTCCTTTTTCTTTCTTTTGAATGATTATGCGTATGTGTATATCAGTATATACATATATACATATATATATGAATATATATATATGAATATCTATATATATATCTATATATGGGTTAAGATTTTTATCCCACGTCGGTTTCTTATGGACCTTGGGTTTCGATTTTTTTTAAGACTTTCGAATTATAATTATTATATATTTTTGTTCCCCGCAAGAAGGGTTTCAAAGTATGTTGATCGAAATGATGGGAAAGGGAAAAGGAAAAAAAAAAAAAAAAAGAAATTAGGGAAGGGGAAGAAGAGGGAGGCGAGAATGGAAAAGCTGGGGAAGGAAGCTTTCTTTATATGGTTATAAACGGTGGTGCGACGATGGGGGGAGGGGTGTGTGTGTGTGTGTGTGTGTGTTTGGTGTTCTTAAGAAAGGATGATCTGATGGGGGAAGAGCAGAGAGGAGTGAGTGGGAGGAAGCAGGGACGATGAAGACCTTATGGGCCGGAGCGAGCGAGCGAGGGAGGGAAGAAGGAGAGAAGAAGAGAGAGGATGGGGGGGCAGGCAGCCTGACTGAATGGAGGTACCAGCCAGTCAGTCAGTCAGTAGGTGTGTGTGTGTGTCTGTCTGTGTAAGTTATGGAACTTGGGGTGCGGATGCAAGAAAAGGATGGATGGATGGGATGGATGGGAAAAGGAAAAGAAGAAAAAAAAAAAAAAAGAAAGGAAAGAGAGAAAAAATAAAATAAAAATAAAAAATAAAAAATAAATAAAAATTTAAAGGTGAACCAAGAAAGAGAAGAGAAAAAAAGAGGAAGAAGAAGAAGAAGAATAAGAAAGGAAAAGGAAAATAAAAGAAGAAAAAAAAAAAAAAAAGATGGGGGTACCGCCGTGCGTTCCTCTGCCCCGGACAATAATAATCATCAATCCAATCCAATCAAAAAAATGGGGCCCTACATACGAAAAGCACATGTTGCACCCGCTCTTCCTTCGTTTCTCTCTTTCCTTTCGTTTTTTTTTTTTCTTCTTTTACTTTCCCTTTCCCTTTCCCTTCTTTTCTTGGAGTAGGTTGAGAGTTTCTTTTTTATTTTAAGGTTGGGACACCCCATAAGAGAAGAGCATTGTATGTATGTACTTACATATGTACATACTTCTCAAATACATACCTTCATCTATCCAGACATTATTAGCACCCATAGCCTAGTTCGGATTTCACTTTTCAACCGTCTCCCCCCCCTCCCTCCGAGAGGAATGAGAGGAGGGGGAGCGAGGAGGAGGAGGAGGAGGAGGAGGAGGAGGAGGAAGAGGTACATACAAAGTGAGGGTGGGGAAGAGAGGAGGAGGAGGAGGCCTGGTCGGTGAGATCGCAAAAAAAAAAAAAGAGAGAGAGATGAAACGACGACAAAGCATAACCACCATTATCGCCTTAAGCTTGGCTTGGTTTGGTTTGAACGGAGTTCCCCAAAGAAACAAAAAAAAGTTTGGGGGGCGCTCTCTCGCACATGCCACTCACTCACTCACTCACTCGCATGCCTAGATGGATGGATGGATGGATGTAAATGTCTGTAGCTATAGCCTCGATTTCTCCAACGGGCAAAGGCCTTTAAAGGCCAAAGGGCAGGTCCTAAGCTTGATCGTTGAAACCGAAAGGCTTTTTTTTCCGGCTTTAATGAGATCTATAGTAGCTCTGATACTCCACCCAGAAGGGGAAAAAAAAAAAAAAAAAAAAAAAAAAGTGTGTGGGGAAAACACCATCCGTGTCACGTCTTTCATCACCAAGTACACAAGTACTCAAGTATCTCTCATTGACGACTTGGCTTTGTTCAAGGCTCCAAAACCATGAACAACGGTGTAGGCCTTACATGTACTTACTTAATTATAAGTACTTAAGTACTTAACTTTGGATACCATGTGGTACCATACGTATACATATACAGAATATCCGAATAACCCCACATTTCGGGTTTAAACGTTTATCGCAGCATCCTTACTACATACTACTTGCAATGACTGTGTACAACCTCGAGCTGGCTCGGATCCTTAAATGTCCCTTCAGGGATCCCACCATCCACCAGCGCCGAAAAAAAACATTCAAAATACTGAAGCAAAAAAAACATAGATGACTTTCCCCTTCCTTCCCCTCCCTGCTAAGCTATTATAAGGGATGTGACGATGTGACGAGGGGAGAGGGGGGGGGGAAGCACATCATATCATTTTTTCAACAATTAATATATCAAGTATCTTAGCTTCGTTGTTGTTGTTGTTGTCGTCTTCTTCTCACCTTACATTCACCCCACACTTTTTCCCTCTCGTCTTCTCAACCTGCTCGATCGAGAAGAGGCAGAGGTTGAGTGTGAGTGAGAGAGTGAGAGAGAGCGCAGCGGAATGCAATGCAGAGGGAAAGAAATAGGTGTGGTAGAAGCGGGACCAGGGTCACTTTTGGGCTTCCGAGATTTGTCCTTACATCAGCGCTTTCTCTTAAGCTCTTTATCTCTGCCCCCCCCCCCCCGGGGAACCCCATCATTGCATCGACCGCCACCACCACCGCTTCGTCGTTCCTTTCGTAGGGCCGGCCCTCTTTCCATTTTGAAAGAAACCCCCACATCCTATGTATGGTATGTCTGCCTTCAAACATTGCTCCCCCCGCGTTCTTCTTCTTTTTCCTTCTCCTGAAGCAGAAAATCGTCGAGGCCACCAGCTTATTTCCCCATAAAACTTGGCATGTATCCACCAATCTGGTTTGGTCTGGGGGTGTTCTTTAATTTGCCGCTTAAAAACCAGATTAAGCTTACCTGGCCCGCGATTTTCATCTGTTTCTTGCTTTCTTTCTTGCTTTCTTTCTTTCTTTCTTTCTTTCTTTCTTTCTTTCTTTTTTTCTTTTTTTCAAAACTTCCCTTCACACGGTGATCATATTATTTTATTTGTTTTTGAAACTGCGGGGTACAACGCCAGGTCTGGATCCACGATTGAGTTCTGCTTTGTGACTTTGGTCCCAACCATCTACGAAGTACATACATAAGTACATACATACACGTACGTACTTAGACATATTCATCTGGAGATCAGAATCTCACACCAAATATATTTTGCTCTTGCGATGATGTACACTTACACACCAACTAAGATAAGGGCCTTCTTGTTAGCGTCAGAGCACTTGTGAACTCCGCAGAAGCTAAAAAGAGATGCTTCACCGGCTATTGGAAAGATGCGAGCACGTGCTCGGTTTGTGTCCGTGGGTAACCCCCCCCCCCCAATTGACAGAGAGATAGCTATGGATCATCTCATATTGCCAGGCCTCCGCTGTTTAGGCTGGCTGGCTGCTGGGCAAGTTTGCAATTTGAAGGCGATAGAAATGAAACTGCAGAGTAAACCCGCTGCATCATGTGTGACTTGAATCATTCAATTCGAGGATGCGAACCAACAAGCGAGCGAGCGAGCCAGCAAGGTGGTATTAACCTGCGCCCCCACGCCCGGATCACGATGAAGAACAAAAAAAAAGGCTTTGGGAGCAAGCGCACAGCTATATGTGTAGTACTATGATATGTATGAGGCTCACGGCCGGATGGGGCAATTGCAATTTGATGGGTTGATTGCATGCACGGACGCATCGCATGTCAGGTCAGTCAGCAAGCAAGCAATTTGGGACCAGACTAGACTATGCCCCACCGCAACGAGATCTCGAGAGTTCCCCTTTCTGGCCAGCTTTCCTGCGAGCCCACTCCGCGAGATAGCAAAAAGGGATTTCGGGCCGGCAAAGATTTTGGGATTTGATGGCGGGAATGTGTTGCGAGGTGTGGTTTAGCCGCTCCCTTTAGCCGGAGGGCTGCAGCGCTGATAAAATAATACTGTGATACAATACCACATATTATCGTACGGAGTGTGTGGGAGTAATTATAGGAGTGTAATATCGCAGAGGCCGAAGAACTCACCTCGGAAAAACTGGCCTCCACGAAACGAAACCGACCCCACGGCTAATATTAATGTAGGTTCAGTTCTTTGGGGCCAGGAGTTTTTCCGGGAGGCCAGAAGCACATGCCAAAAAAAAAAAAATACGAGATGGAGAAAACTGGCCAAACCGGTCCCAACGAAATCGAACAATCACATCGTTCCTTAAGTGCTATAGTGCTATCTCACACGTTCGTTCGTTCGTTCGTTCGTTCGTCCGCACTATAGTACTAGCTAGACTCGCCTTCGTCTTGGGGCAAGTTTGGATATCATATCTTATATTGATCACAAACAGAATGTGCTCTTTGAAGCACATCCGAAGAAGATAAGAACAATTGTACATACTATTTGTTTACAACCATCAAATAAGAGGTGCATCAAGATCAAGATCGATGCAAGAACGTATAATTCCCTCTCTCTCTCTCTCTCTCTCTCTCTCTCTCTCTCTCTCTCTCTCTCTCTCTCTCGCTCGCTCGCTCGCCGCCAACAAGAGAAATCGGGTGTACTAAATTTAAGTGGTTCGTCTCCTTGGACCTGACCTGATCAATCGATGCAAGATAACCGTACATTTACCCCTCGGGGAATTTACCACACAAACATCCTCCCACCCTTCCACCCATCCCATCCATCGTTACCATTTTCGAACCCATGGCCGATATCTGACCCGATTTAGTCCGATTTAGTCCAATCGGTAGGTCGGTTCAATTGATTGTTCACATCCCTCTGCTGTTCTGTTCTGTGGGACGCACTCCCGCTCTGATATCCGATTTCAGTACATGAAACTCCACCAAAAAGCGTCGCCCCCCCTTCCCTTAACAAACTCGCATCATCGCATCCTTGTCCGCATGTGAAGGAGCTCGGAGAGCCCTGCATGCGGTGTTGCAAACCAGACGAGGATGCGCGGTGGTCCTTGCTCATCTGTGGATCCCGAGCAGTCTTTCTAGAAGCTGTGGCTTTTTTCTCTTCCAGGCACAAACTTTTTTTTTTTTTTTTTTTTTTTTTTTTTATGTTCCTCCAATTTTTGACTCGCGAAAGCTTGTCGACATCGCACCTGCAGATGGAACACCCTGTCGGCTAAGTTCTGCACTGTAAGAGGTCCTCCAAGGTTCCTGGCTCGTTCGTGATGCCCACGCTTTGAGGTGTTTATTTAATATACCGCAATCTCCTTCTGAAACAGCTGCGAGAGCTCCATTCACTAAAAATAAAAAAAGAGAGAGAAACCCAAATTGCTATTCGAAGCAATTACAGATAACCTTGATAAAAAATGAATCAGCTCTTGATGTTGGTCGATTCTACGGAGTATTCCATCGTCCGAACGTTCTTCGAGGCAGACCCCCGGAATAACTCTCTAATAATTCATATATACATGGGTGCCCCCTGCACAAAAAATAAAAATAAAAAATGAAAGTCTACTTTTCCCAACAACGTCATTAACGAAGTAAGACGTTCTCATTCGTCCCGTAAACCTGTTCACTTCTCATCTTCGATTCAATATTTTGCATCATGAAATATCGGCACTTCGAATTCAATACTCCTCCTATGCCAAAAGCAGGCACGATTCGACAGCTATTTGGTAGGGAAGATTAAAAAAAAAAATGTTACTAATATCCCGACGAGAACACCACACCTCACAGGACTCACATTCTTGCAAGTGAACTCTTTAGGTAGATCGCACCAACTGCTTGAAGCCGACCTCTGATCCCATATCTGCCGCTTCGGTTATATAGATCTAGACCGAGTAGATGTAAGGGAGTTGAGAAAAACTGGCAGCCTGTTTACAAGATATCAAGGAGTAAGCTGTCGTTTGAAAACCCGTGAGGAAGCTCTTGCCTTATTGCAAAAGTAACAATTTCCTTTCTTTCCCGACGGAGAATATATTGGCCCTTGAAGTAAAAGATAGGGAACGTACTGGCAGGAGCTAATATTTGAGCTGCAGATAATGAGCTCATACCTGCGACGTTATCTGGAAGGGCTTTGGAAAGAGCTGGTGGTAAGTTAAAGGAGAATAGGATGGTTAAACAATCCCTAGCACAAAACAAGGCGTAGGATGGCAAAGGGACGGCCTTCGAAACCCCGGTTCCAAACATTCGAGCGAAGTTTCGGTCTTTGACAAGGGTCAATAGTATATTGGTACTAGTTGTGTTCTATATTAGCATCAGTCGAGCTTACCAAAGGGCTACATCACGTTCAAGCCAAGACGAAGTTAAATACCTCGAAGTAGCAGCAAACTTTGCAGTCCCTGCCGTAACCTTGGTAATATCATCATTTCCTTTCTTGTAGGATAGAAAGGTGTCGGTTGTATTGGCTACCAGATACGTGCCAGCGTATACCATCTGAGACATAAAGTGAATGTTTAAACATATATATATGTCAAGTATTAGTCCTTTAATCATACTGCGGAATACGGGATTCCCATAAGCTTGTACTCACGGCAACTAAACCAAAAGTTCGGGAGACGAAGAATTTTTGGGGTCTTTGGAATAATTGGGCTATAGAATCCCTGTGAGACGGATGTCAGAATAGTATATAACCAAACAGAACTGAATCCACAGCTTCCCTGAACCTCTTGACTTCGGATCATAACAAAGCTTTGGCTCACCTCAAGGATTCGATCAAATTTCTTTTACCACTTGCATTCTCAACAATGCTCCTTCAAGATAGACGAGGTCAGTGTCAGTTTTCGTTGCCATCGAGTAATTATTCTAGCAACGGTTACTAGGTTGCTATAGCTTGATTCTTCACGGCAGTAATTGCAATTGATCGAAGTTACGGTAACTTGAACGGAACATTTCTTCTAAACGAGCTCTCTGTTCATGAACGCAAAAATATCAAACCATAGTTAAATAAGCGCACGTACTTATCAATCATACAAATCGCCTATCAAATTACCCCCCAAGAGTGTCAGAATAATATCATTAATTACTGTAACGCAAATAGACTAACATACTGGTGCAACGGCTACCGCAGCTATCACCGCAGAGGTAGCATCGGCTGAAATGCGTGCGAATAATCGCGCATTTGGGGGTATAGCTTTCGTTCGGCCACTGACGTCATAATTATCTGATTGCTGCATTGAAGAGGGATAGAGTGAATGTTTGGCGGCTAACTTTAGGCGAGAGATATCCCTAGATGTGGAATTGCTAAGAGACGGTGGGAGGTAGTTTTATTTCAATGGTTGCATCGATATTTGGTGATTATGAGACAGAGGGAAGAAATTTGGATGGGGTCTGCTAAGAGAACTGTGCAACATTGCTCGACTGCAAGTTGGCTGATTAACATGTCGACTATGTTGGTGAGTGCTAGTAATTAGCCTCGACACCAGCTAGCTAGTAATGCAGAAAGAAAGCGTGCGAAGACATGCGATGTCGGACGGCAAGTCCGTGGCCACGATAGGGAATAACATCACCGCACTATCTCATACGTTATCCAGCGGATAGATAACGCGGTACGTGCAGGGGTGGTGCTTAAAAGGGTTCTGCAACTGGTCCGGATCACAAGCGGTAGCCTCGTTAATTGGGCTCTGGAAATATGCTCAAGCTGCTTTTAAATTTTATACGACTTACCCGAGTATTGAAATAAGTACCTACATTGGCATCAATTCTGAATCGTATCTGACTAAAGTAGTACCGTTACCGACCTTTTAAAGAGGTGCACCATTGCTTAGTTATATTCACTTACGCTGAATTGAATCTTTTTCATAGCACAAAATCGTCTGACAGATTCATCAGGCCATCAAGCATTTGTATTGCTCGCGTACCTCCGCTGTCTCTGTCTGTCTCTGTGGTTCTCAGCTCAGTGTCGCACACATGTGCTTATAATCGGTTATCGTGCTATGGTAAATCGACATGCGTTCATGAAAAACCATTCTTGCAAAATGGCAATATCCACACATAAAAACAATCTGAAGCCTTCATAACGCCAAGACTCTGTAGGGCCCGATAACCGACACAAGAAAGGGAAAGGATGAGAGTAGATGACATTCCGGGCAGATGATATGCCTGATACGTGTTCATTGGAGGGGTAAATATGGATATCGCTGTTCAAAAGTTGCCGCACAGGATTGAAGCGGGCTTGAAAACGGCACGAAACGAAACGAAAACAGAAGACAAATAAGAAAAGGAAAATACCCCATGACTTGAAGATAAAATACAAGGCACAAATGAGCGCAAAGTGGATGCCAGATAGTGTCTAGGGAAGTGTCATTCGACTCTGGTCGAGCGCGGCATATTCGAGTACGAATTCCTTCTAAAGATTCCCAAGTAAGGAAAGGAATTAGCCTCTGAAACTTTCCGCTCATCCTGTTTTTGATATTACGGGTCGCGTACCTGCTGACGTTCCCATAAGGTGGGCTCAAAGAATATGTAAACGCCTTTCTCAAACCGGCCTTGTACTATTTGAGAAGGCTCATTTCCCGGGACTTTTGTTAGCCAAACTTGAAGCTCTTTGTGGTACCGCCAATTTCTCTGGGTCCTGTAGCGTACGATCAGTCTCAAGGTCTACATTATCCACAAGCCACATGGCTTCTCAAAGGGCTCTTACAGCTCTTGTGCGACAATCTCTTGCATGACATCTTTCGGCATCGTATAGAATATGTAAAATAGGGTTTCGTCTGAAAAATTTCGAACTTTTGACTGTAACGGCTGTGTGTTCATTACCGAGTAGCATTGCGGTAGCTTGAAATCGGGTTCGGCTGCGCGAACTTGCTGATCGGACCACGGGGACGCAAACGTGGAGCTGAGAGGCTGTCTATATAATAACGGTCAAGCCAAGGTTAGCATGGGAACGCTGAGGAGGCTATGTACATGAAAAGGACTACAATCAAGGAGGCCCAAAAGGTATTCAGGAGCCTTGCTTCACATGATTAACTGTGTTAAGAAAGATCGAGCCATACTCGGGTTGGTTCAATTCTAGGCCTAGTTGGGTCAGATCGGTTCCTAGCGCGAGTAGTGCCATATCGAGGTCTTCATTGCGTATTAGCGGTAGAAGGCCGTTTAGACCAAATCTGTCGATATCACTGCGGCCTGAAGATTCACTTGGTTCGGTATCCGGCGGCGTTGACGAGTATCTTAGGGGTTGTTGGTCGGGTTGATGATCGGGCTGGGAGCTCAGACCTCCAATTGAAGCAGAAGCCTGTTGCAGCAGGTGCTGCTGCTGTCGATTACTTGTGTTTTGAGGCATGGACGCCGATATGCTGGCAGTTGCCACCGAGGTATTGTTGAGTGAAGGGGCGATCGATCCCGAGCCAGATTTTGTCTTTAAAAGAGGAAATAGATTGAAAAAAAGGTTGACGATCTATCGTTAGCGTCACCGGTTCAGAGATCCAATTTGATGAAGGTAGCGAGGATTGAACAAGACAAACCTTTCGATTACTATCAGGCGATAGTTCTGCGGGGGTTGACGAAGTAGTTTGTTGTTGGAGGGAAGGGTGTGAATGTTGCTGTTGTTGCTGCTGTTGCTGCTGTTGGAGAGAGAGTGGAAGGTGGTGGGTTTGGTGATGATCCATCATGCTAATCGGCGACAGTCGCTGGCTTGCTGTTTTCGGGGCGCGCGGGGCGTACGTGCGCTAAAACGTCAGTTTTTTTCCCTCCAATTTTTCTAGAAACGGTATACACGCGAGGGGTATAGGGGCGGGAAAAAATATAAATAAAAAGAAAAGACTTGAGAATTGAAAAGAGGAGAACCCCCCCCCAAATACAAGTGATAGCTCGAATGAATCAATATATTCGTATTTGGATATTCGGATAGCAGTCACCCACCGTTCAAAGTCTGCCCTCTCCCGCCGCCGCTCGTACCCTGCTGCCGCCCTACAGTCGTCTGCAAACCGGAGGACCCAAGCCCGCCATTCAGAAACGATTGTCGCTGAGAATCCGACGGCGATAGAATATCGAGGTGCGAGCCGTTCTGGCCTAACAAAAAGTTGGCCTTCCGCTCGTTCAAACCATCGCTAACCAGCGAGCCTGAACTCGGAAGGGCTGGGAAATCTTCGTTACTCCCTAGCCGAGGGTGCCTGCTTGGGCCGTTTCCTTGACTCTGTCCACCGACCCTCTGCATTCCAAATTCGTCCATGACGTGGGCGCTCTGGTACAAATCATCTTGTGTCTGTCGCCCTTGGTTTTGGCTCGGTGATTGAGTGCTTGCTCGTCCCCATCCTTGATTGGAACTCTGGTGAGCACCGCCAGTGCCTAGTACAGGGAATTCTCTGCGTCCGATTTTCGGATCCAGATCAATACATCAGTCAAGGGGAACAACAACAACAACGAAAACAACAGTAATAATCATAAGCATTAAGTAATCCATCAGACAATCTATTCGCGAGTGTATCTTTGTAAGATACAACACATTGAGCGAGCTTTTTTGTCAATATTTGATGATTTGTGGTAGGGAACATTAGCACCTACGATATATCGAATGGAGTAGCAGGTTGCGAAGAGTTTGCTAAAGGTTGGCTAAAACCACCGATCGATGAATTTGGCTGCTGCTGCTGCTGTGGTGGGGGAAACGCCCACCCTGCCGACGCTTTGCACCGGGTTATGATCCAACGTCAGCTCGTTCCCTTCTTTGATTCCGAGCTTATATATTTTGTGAACGTGGCAATGGACAGTTCCGAACCTAGCTTGTTGTTCGGCGGCATCCTCGACATGAGATTGTTGGATGGTCCGGAGGAGTTTCTGAGCGTGGAAGATGGCTGCGGGGGGAAGCCTGCGTGTCGGGTTTGGGAGCCTGATAAATTGAATCCATCAGCTGGACTGACAGAGCATGGAGGGACGACGCGCGATTGAATGGATAATATGGCGTAAATTCAGAGAGGATCTATTTGCTGTGACATACGTACCGGGTCGATTCATGGTGTTTGACGTTGAGTATTGACGATGGAGTTTGAGAAGGCGATGGAGGGTATCCTAATCTGACCGTGGGTCACGAGCAACCTACTGCATTAGCGACCTGCCAAATGTAAACGTTTTGAGTGATGGAGATGGGAGTCAGAATTGCAGTAGCTACCGGTATCTTCTATTTGGCGATTTTTGCGGTTCACTAGGAGATGTTTCGGGGGGAAAGGGAGGCTCAGGGTCACGTATGGGAATGGAAGACCAAGAGGATGGAAAGAGGTGGTGTTAGTGGTCTAGATGCTGCATGTAGGAAGTACCAGGTGTACATATGTCCTGGTCCAGACGATGTACATGTTCTTACTCAAGTGCATGGGTGTGTACATGAAGGCTACCCGAGTGCCCAAGTATTTCCCAAGCAAGGCGTTTGCAGGGGCCTCCCGTGACTTCCACAGCAAGCGCCACAGCAAGCGCCAAACCCACTTCGTTTCGGTTTTAAATACAAGTAGACCAGGTACCAGGTCAAGCAGATGTAAGGTTAAATACTAAGTATATATAAAAGCAACCCAAAATGTTCGAACAGGCCCTGCTTGAATCGAGAGGGGTATTAAATTAGATGTTACAGCATTAATGCATTTAATAATGGGCATGCAGATATCTCTAGTTGTGTGGTGGACCGGTGGTACCATGCTATAGTCCTTATCTTCTTTACATGGCATGAGTAAAAGGATCCGGATGCCAATGCAATGTCCTCTGAGCACAACCGAGTCCGTAATTATAAGCAAGTGAGTACTTAAGTACTTGTTCAATCGAGCCTTGGCGGCCACGTCCCTAAATATATAAATTATAGATAATCTACACGCACGAAGCGTATAGTGGCGTTTTCTTGTTTTCTCCCTTGAATTTTAATTGCAGCGATTAGGCTTGCGCCTTTAGGCAAGATACTTCTGGAAAAAATCACCAAAAAAAAAAAAAAGAAAGAAAGAAAGAAAGAAAGAAAGAAAGAAAGAAAGAAAGAAGATTTCAGAGACAAGTAGTAGAAAGAAAACGGCTAAGCGAGTGTGTATATTTAGGGAATAGGAAGCCTGTCTCATTCAACGGACAGCCTTATCATATTTATACACACAAAGGATTAAATCAGCGCTGCAAACAAAATAGCAATACACTATTGACACATTTGCCGTGTAACTACCAGCTCACCCAATTCTTCCCGACAACGCGCCAGATCTTTACCTCACCGCTCCTGAGATCCCCAATCCTGAAGCTCTCCACTTTGACCTTCTTACTTTCTCGTCCCTGTTCAAAGATCCGGATCTTCTTCTTCGTTCCATCCCAGTCGTAAACTACTCCAACGTGATCGGTCTTTGATAAGTCCAAGTTATACTTGTGATGCAAGCCTCCTTTGTGACCCTGAAATTTGGCATTTCGGAAAGTAACAATATCTCCGGGGCGAATCTCGTCGAGCTGTTGGATAGTGGCGTTCCCAAGATTTTGATACACAGATATACCATAGGATTTTGTGCCAACTGGGGGAAGGGCATCAGACAGCCCCTTGATTAACTCAGCCGGCAGCGCTGCAGGATTTCCGTCGCCGACCACCTTATTCTCAAAGGATTTGGCACCCTCGAATATAGCCTTCCCGAAACTATTCCATGCTGTCTCGAGCTTGTCCTGCCGGAAAGGTTGCGGCGGAGGTTCGTGCCTTTGTTCCAAGCTTGCGTTTGCAGGATTATCTCTATCGAACCGCGCTGTAACAACAGTCTGCGAGTAGTCGGGGAAAAGTACATAGACATCCCGTGTAATTTGGGCCCTCCCCCCTCGCTTACTAGTGATGGTGTCTTCAATCTCATAATATATGTCCTTTCCCCGATTCTGGAATACCGGTGGGGGTGTATTTTGTTGCGTCCACCAGTTGGTCGATGCGCTTAGATCTTCATCGCGAGCTAAGAATAGATGCTCGTTAATGCTCCGACTTAAATCTACGGATCTCCTGGAACCAACGGAAGGCCTTGGGCGACCATCCTCGGACGGTCTCGAATGGCCCAAACGAGATGGTCCTGCATGAGCATCGCCCGTATCATCGATATCTTCGTCCTTAACGTCTTCTTCTTCTTCTTCTTCTTCTTCTTCTTCTTCTTCTTCTTCTTCTTCTTCTTCTTCTTCTTCTTCTTCTTCTTCTTCTTCTTCTTCTTCTTCTTCTTCTTCTTCTTCTTCTTCTTCTTCTTCTTCTTCTTCTTCTTCTTCTTCTTCTTCTTCTTCTTCTTCTTCTTCTTCTTCTTCTTCTTCTTCTTCTTCTTCTTCTTCTTCTTCTTCTTCTTCTTCTTCTTCTTCTTCTTCTTCTTCTTCTTCTTCTTCTTCTTCTTCTTCTTCTTCTTCTTCTTCTTCTTCTTCTTCTTCTTCTTCTTCTTCTTCTTCTTCTTCTTCTTCTTCTTCTTCTTCTTCTTCTTCTTCTTCTTCTTCTTCTTCTTCTTCTTCTTCTTCTTCTTCTTCTTCTTCTTCTTCTTCTTCTTCTTCTTCTTCTTCTTCTTCTTCTTCTTCTTCTTCTTCTTCTTCTTCTTCTTCTTCTTCTTCTTCTTCTTCTTCTTCTTCTTCTTCTTCTTCTTCTTCTTCTTCTTCTTCTTCTTCTTCTTCTTCTTCTTCTTCTTCCTCTTCTTCTTCCGGATATGTTGCTGGTGCTTTGATATAGGATATTGGTCTGGTGGAAAGTTCTCGCTTAGGAGGGCTGGTAGGAGGGGGAGGGGGAGGGGGAGGGATGCTGTAATTGATATCTCTAGGAGGAGAAGATGAGGGCGGCGGCGGCGGCGGCGGAAGACCAGGCGCTTGCCGAGGAGGGGGAGGGGCAACTTGTGGAGGCGATGGAAGAGGCGTCTCATCACTATATTCGGCAATTTCCTCACTACGCTTGGCGCTTCCGTGTGAGCCTAACGCGTCTTTGAAGGGTTCTTTGTTATCATCAAGCTCAGTGTCTATATCCCCTTCATACTCGGTAACTTCTTCGTCATCATCATCTTCGTCGTTATCCTGGGGGTTAGGTATTCTCTGGGGCTGCCCCACGTCGTCAGTTGAACGTCTTGCCGGGGGAGGTGCAACCGGTGGCGGCGGCGGCGGTCCACGAGAAGCCGTAGTTGGTGGAATCTGAAGTGGCTTGCTGGTGGCCGCCCCAATTCCAGGGATTGGGGGCATTTGTCCTCCCCTACTGATATAACTAGCCCTCTTGACATTCATTGGCGTTGAAGGGCTATCTGGTAAGAGGGACGGAGAACCAATGACGGATGTACGTTTCGTAGAGTTTATATCCAAAGGATCGGGACGCTGGGGAGGAAGGGGTGGCGGTGGTACGCCAGACATCGGTCGCTGCGGAACATTAGGAGGATCTTGAAGGACGGAGCTTGTCAGAGTTGTTCTAGGCTCATCGCCTGACATTTCATCATCACTTTCCGATCCCTCCGTGGCATTCATGCCACCAGCCGACGATTTTCCCACGCTACCTGGTGGCATCGATGGTGGTGGAGGCGGTGGTGGACGAGAATCTCGAGCTATTTGAGACAATCATTTAGCTTGTTGGACTAGAGAAACGGATTTTTTTTTTCTTAAAAAAAGAAAGAAACCCTTACTTGTAGAATTTGATAGTATGATTGGCTCGTCGGCTACAGTTCGTCAATAATATTAATCAGCGTTCGTATTAGTCCTACGGACAGTCGGCCAACCCACCTTCACTTTCGAGGGACGGTCTAGATGCTCTTCGGGGGCGAGGCTCAGACAGAACGCTCTCATCTTCGGTGGGAGCATCTTTCACAGGTGAATCCGTATCCGATTCATGTTTTGGCACTGGAGAACGAACGGAAGGCTCGTCATCAGCGTCAGAGTCAGGAGAGGTTTGTATCTGGGCAGGAGGCGGAGGTGGCTTGGCCATTGGGAGAATTGGAATCATCATTCGATACTGTTCCGGAGGATGCGCTGGAGCACTCGATTGCTCATGCTCGACGCTCGGCGGTTTTGGTGCTCGATATGGTGCTGGAGCTGGTCCTCCCATCACCATGCCATACATACCCATCCCGCCTGACATTTTCATCATACGTTCCCGCAGAGCAAGCCTGCGAGCGATCTCTGGGTCCATCGCACCCCCCCCCTCCCCCTCTTCGCCCTCCCCATCCTGAGTCTCTTCTTCTTCCTCTTTCGCCTGCTCCTCGTTATTTTCTTTGTGCGACAATGGAGCATCATCGTCCACAGTCTCTTGTCGATCAAGTTTGACTATAGAGTCTTTTTCTTGATCCATGTCTTCCTGTGTGAGGACCAAAAGCTTCGGAATCGGCTCGGGTTCCGTGATAGCACTCAGGTCCTCTTTGGCGTTTTCTTTCATAGCTGTGTTTGATTCCACGCTAGGTCTCGGAACTAATAATTGTAATACATCATAAGTTAACACTAGAGTTCGGGGCAGCAAAGCGGGGTAGGCGTCATACCAGAAGTTTCAATTTCGGCGAGGTTTTCAGCGGCAGGCCCGGTTTCTTGCGGTTCAGGTTTCGGGATCATATCGTCTTTCTTTTTCGGAGGAGGCTTTGGTGGTTTCTTAGGTTTCCCACCCGCCATAGGATTTAGTTGCACACTCTGCAGCATAGCGATTCTGTCCTTCAAACTGGAAACCTTTGGCTGATCATCCGAGGTACCATCTTCTTGCTTGTTGACGGGGGTTTCCCGTGGAGCCGGTCGAGATTCGGGTTCTCGACGGGGTTCAGCATGTTGCTGTACGGGTGGAATGTAGGTTTTTGAAGGAGGCGGTGGCACGAATGGTTTTTTGATGAAACTAGAAGACCTGGGTTGACCGTGGGAAGTGGGGGCAATTGGAGCGGCGGTCGATCTATTGAAGGCCGCGATTCGATCCCGAAAGGATCCCACCGGTTTGTCCTCAGCTTCAGGAGTCGCCGTGTTAGGAGAAACCGCGGTTTTTTGAGCGACGGGAGGAGCGGAAGCAACAGATGCCGAGTTTTCTGATCTGGTTCGAACGGGAGCAGACGATTTTCGAACTGTAGTATTATCCTTTGGAGGTTCCGACTCGATCGGAGCGGGGGCGTCGGCCTGCTTTTGAGGTGCGGGTTTTGCAGGTTCGTTGCGCACCCTGGTGGATTCCGCGACGGGGCTCGTTGGTGGGAGGGACTTTTTGGGCTCGTCATGTTGAGGACGGCTAGGAACCGGAGGAAGCTTTGGGGCCTCGGGTTCCGGGACTCGCTCGACATAGTTCTTGGGGAACAGGCCTTGTTTGAAGACGCCTTGATTATCGCGATATTCTCCGTGAAGCCACTCGGCACCCTCTTCCTCGGTAACCCTTATTTTCTGGCCAGTGGCAAAATTGAGGTCATCCTCGTGAGGGGAAGCGTAGTCGAAGAGGGCACAAACGGTATAAGGTGGCGGTGAAGCCGACATGGTGGGAGGTGTCTGTGTGAGAGCAGGGAGACGAGGAAGAAAGAGGAGGGGAGGGCGACAGGAATTTGCGGGGTGAACACTTTCTCCCGTGCTTACCCAGCCAGAGTCATAAAATAGAATTGAGATATCCACAGGTGTAACTAAATAAAAGCGGGACGATTAGGAATATCGAAAAGGATTTCTATTTCGGTTTTAGGCACCGATTTTTAGGGGAGGATATAGTGGTCTGTGGTGGTGGTTGATGGTGATGGGGTGACGATGAGGTCGATGATGAAGGTGTTGGTTGGTGTACGGTGATGCTGATGTTTCTGATGTTGACGATTGATGATGACGACGACGGCGGCGGCGGCGGCGGCGGTGACAAACGACGAGGACGTGGGATGTACGACTAAGTAAGTACTCAAGTACTTCTTACTTATTCAAGCAAGCAGGTGAGCACTCGAGTAAGTATGGGTACCTGAGTAAGAAGTAAGCATGGTACTCGAGTGCTCATATATTTCGATCGGTCGTCGATGCAATGCAAGCAATAATGGTGATGACAATAAAACAGCACCGATACAATTGAAAAGGGAAGCCCAAGCACTTTCTTTGAGTGCCAGGTTTCTTTCCCAAAGAGCAGGAAATAAGCAATTTAATATTATATACTTATATAGGTTTAAGTGTACAGATACTTGCATGGATACACTTGAAAAGAACCAATCCAAAAGGATATTTTATTATATATCCCATAATTGTGTCAATGTCTACTTAAGTAAGTTCTTAAGTACTTTCATCCCAAATCGATAAGCATCTCAGCCACGCCCCGCTCCCTTCACCAGCCCACCCAGCAACACTAACGAAAACAACAATAACAACAACAACAACAACAACAACAACAACAACAACAACAGCAACAACAACGACGACGACGACGACGACGACGACGACGACGACGACTGGAAATAAAAACCCGGGCGCGAGGATTTTTATCAAGAATCTAATCCCCAACCACGGTATATCGATAAATCGACCGACTAAGTGATTGCGAATCCCGTCGCCTACTTTTATCAACCGTATCCTTGACGCTCGTCGCTCCAAAGTTATCAAATCTCTCGAATCCCAGACGACCAGCATGCCTCCAAAAAAGGCTACCAAACAAACTCTCGCCTCTCACATTATCTCGTCTTCTGAGGACGAAGTTGCCGCCGCCGCCGGTTCGTGGATCAAAATAACCCCTCCTTTGGCTTTGGGCACTCTACTTCACCCGCGCCTGTCTCTCAGCTTGATGTCGATTCCTCCTTGAGAGTTTCCTAACTGTTAGCTGCCGTATGCTGATATATTCTTTTGTCTGTATTCACCAGCTGCGACCCGTGCAACCTCAGTCGAAACTTCAGCTGTCAAGAAAACTAGAGGTCGGCCTCGCAAGCAACCTTCAACGGCCAGCTCTCAAGCGACCGTTGAGCAAGACGATACCCTACCCTTGGTGGCTGAAACGGGCTCAAAAAAAGGAGCTTCTAAACCACAGCAAGACCCTCCAGCCACCCTTTTGACCGTCCCAAGAAAACCCAAAACCGGCCAGCAGCAACAACAAAGGAATAAGAACAAACTACCTAGCTTGGATGAAGATAGTGAGGAGATCGCGGCACCGACGGTTAGCTCCAAACTGACAAAGAAAATCACCACTGCCACCACACGATCTAGGAATACTTCGGGCAAAGGGAGGAAAACTGCTGGACAGAGTCTAGAGATTCCCGAGACCCAGATCATCGAGGATCCTGGCTCCGCATCTGGCGACAGTGATTCAGCCATGCACTCCGATGAAGAGAACAAACTTACGACATCTGGAAACGATAAAACAACGAAAGTAAAACAACGAAAACCAACAAAGAACGTCGATGTGGATGCTGTGGTGGATGAGCTGGCACAGCTGAAACTAAGGTATGAAAAGCTTCGATATCTCAAGATGGAAGAGGCAGATTCGATTCAGGACGAGCAGATGCAAGCCTTGCAAGATCAGGACAAAGGTAGCTACAGACCATTCCGAAAGCATTCTTGCCTTTGTCATTACTGAGTATATGGCATGTCAGCATCGCAACGGATAATCGAAAATTTGAAGTCGGAACTCAAATCACGAGTCATAAGTTTTCAACAACTACAAGAAAAAGACAGGCGTATCCGAGAACTCGAAGAGCAGCAATCAGTGATGGAACATAAAATAGAGCGTCTTTTACAGGATCATGCCATTCTAAGCGCCAAGTTGGAGACGGCTAGGAATAGTACAAAAACGCCCTCTAGTAATCCAAAGGCAATTGCGGCAGCTGTTGGACACACAAAAGAATTTTCCCACCACAAAGACAATCTTTACTCGGACCTTTGCGGCCTGCTTGTTCTGAACCTTAAGACGGATGAGGATGGCGGTATTGAATATGACTGCCTTTCGACAGGTAAAAACGGAGGTAGGTTTAACCCCTCCCCCAATTTGGCGTGAAAAACTTGCTAATGCTATCGCTTGACCCGTAGCTCTGCATTTCAAACTGCAACTTGATGGCGAGGACGACGAAGACGATGATCCAGACGATGACGGACCGTATTTTACGTACAATCCGATGCTTGAAAGAGGTCGAGATGAGAGACTTATTGCCGTGCTCCCGCCAATTTTCCGAGATGAGATGAACTTCAAGAGGACCCGTGGGGTGGACTTTTACTTGCAGCTGATGCAGTCATTGCAGTCTTGATTTTGATCGCGCTGGGAGATCCGGAGAGCACCATCGTCGTCCTGGTTTTTGGCGATTTGTTTTGTTGTTGTCGTTGTCGTTGTCGTTGTTTTTGTTATGTTTTTCCCTTTCCTGATTTCTTGGCATGAAAGAGAAGCGGCGATCAACCAGCCAACGACAGCTAAGCAATTCGGCGCAGACCAACTCAGCCTTGTCGCAGACTCAGAATCCTTCCGATCTCCTGCAGAGATGTTTTGGCACCTCCCGTTCCGATAGTAGACCCCCGCAGTTCCATTCTCTTCCATTTCTCTCCCTATTACTCCTAGGCTTCTTTTATCTGTCTCCCAGCTGTCAGGGAGCTTAACCATGCAAACCTTGAGAAGGCACAGCCTGTCGACTTAGACGCCTTCGATGTAGTGTCGATTCGAAGCTAGGAACTGCCTGCCGAGCACGCGTAGCTGTGATCAATCAACCCAAACTCTATATCCTGGAATATTACCTTCGCTTCGCGAGGAGGTCCGTCGTTATGACTTCCATGAAACAGAATTCCAACCCTTCCACCCCACGCGCAACCAAAAACCTGTGCCTCGAGGCACTCCACGATATCTTCCCGGAAGCCGACATCGCTGACCTTCGCTACCGAATCAACGCAAAGTTCCAAGAACATGTTGAACTATCCGAACAACTAAAGATGCTCCTCGAACAGTCTCAGATGGGACGTAAATTAAAGTCGCGCATCGGGAACGACATCAAAATTCAACCTTGGGACAGATTTCGTAGCAGGGACTATGTCAAAGCCGTTGAATTCAACCTGTATGTATTTTCCGTTCCTATCAGGGTTGCGTAGCGTTTAATGCCATAAGACTAATATCACCTCCATTTCAATAGACGGAAGGAGTTCAAGAGCTTATCAAGATCAACTATCCTCGCGGTGATGGCTGAGAACAATAATCATTACACAAAATCGAGAACGATACTAGTAGATATAAATAGAAAATCATGGCGGCACAAAATATCATCCTGGATCTTCCCGCGTCCCAAATCAGAGGAGTCGGGAGCTGTTCCTAGACTCGGGCCTACTGGTTGTCGGGAGCTTGACGAAGAATTGTGGGAGCTGGGACGGCTCGGGCGAGTTGATCAAGCCACATCTGACCTTGCCGTTGCGCAGGCCCTCAACGAAAAACAGTACGAAGAAATCAATGGTCTCCTCGAATGTGAATGCTGTTTTGGCGACTACACATTCGAAATGATGGCAGCATGTTGCCAGGGTCATTTATTCTGTCACAACTGCGTTGCAAATGCCGCAAAGGAAGGGTTATATGGCCAGACGACAAGTCTGGTCAAAGAAAAGGGATCTATCAGATGTCTTTCTTCGATAGCTGACCCACCGTGCGATGGATATTTGCCTCTGGATCTAATATCCCAGGTGTTACCGGAAGAAATACTCCGAGCAATGGAAGACAAATTCATTGAAGATGATATCGCACACTGTGGGATGCCTATCGCGAAGTGTCCATTTTGTACCTACGCTGAAGTTGATGAGATTCCTCCTTGGAATCTTCGCAAGGAAGCGGCTTACGCATCAGTAGCCCTATCGCTCTTTCTAGCTTCTGCTAGTGTCTGGATTGTCATGATCCTTCTGCTAGGATTGATTTTCGCGGTCAGCTGCATCTATCTATTTCAAACTATCGCTGCCAGTGAACCAGTCTACATCGAAACAGTTGTCTCATTGCTGGTCAACAAAGCTGTTAAGAAACAGTATGAGACGAAACGGAGCCAAATGTTCCAATGTCGAAACTCTTCTTCCATCTGCGGAAGGAAGAGTTGTCGAAATTGTGGGAAGGAGTGGAAGGCTTTTCACAGGTGTTTTGAAAATGAAGAAGAAGCCTTGAGGTTGTGTGTGGAAAATGCTATGGCATCCGCAATCAAACGAACGGTATTTCGAATGGCTTGATATCTCTCCATTAAATTTCTGAATACTAACGCCCAGGTTCAACAGTGCCCTTCTTGTGGTACCTCATTCGTCAAATCGGATGGTTGTAATAAACTCACTTGTGTTTGCGGCTACATAATGTGCTATGTCTGCAGAGCGGATCTCAAGGGCATTGGATACAAACATTTTTGTCAACATTTTCGTCAGATACCAGGTACATCTTGCGTCAAGTGCGACAAGTGCGATCTATATGTGGAGGAGGATGAATCTTTAGTTTTAAAGATGGCGGGCGAGAGAGCACAAGCCGAATGGCTCTCGAAGAACTCTGGAAATGCCGGTTGGAGACCACCTAATCACCAAGTCATTGCTGGGTACACTTTGAAATCAAACACTGAGAGTTCCATGATAATTACACACATCTCGCCCGACCAACTCGAATCGATTAAACTACTCCTTGAAGACTTGGTGATTCGATGGCTAGAGGTATATATTGAATTTAAGTCACTATAGTTTGTTTTAAATGAAGGATTTGGCATCTTTCTACAGTACGTGTGCATGTACTTTAGCTGAAATTGTCCGGGACCACTCGAATATCTGTATGGCTATCAGGAGTTTTTACCACCACGTTTTTCCTACTTTGTATATAAACATATGCACATCGAAAGATTCATAAAATCCATATCACTCTTGAGTCAATTATAATTGAACTTCGGCAAAGTGAGAGCAAAAACAATAAACCTAGATTAAATGCAGCCCTAATAAGTATTACATTCCAAAATAAAAGATGCTAATTTACAATTTGCTTTGAGAGGAGTTCATCAACTCTACTGCGGCGTTAGAGATAGCCAGCTTGCCCGTTTCAACGACAACTACCTGGTAGATGATCTTATTTCCTTCCTTCCACATTTCCGTCCTTAAGGTTTGCCCTGGGATGACTGTGCCTGCAAACCTTACTTTGATGTTCTTGAATTGTCCAAATTTGTTGTAGATATGCTTTCCAGAAACACCAAAGAAACAAAGTCCGTGAAGGATCGGTGTCTTGAAACCGCCAACTTTGGAGAACTCGGGGTCGATGTGGAGCGGATTTCGATCGCCAGACAGTCTGTACAAAGCTGCTTGTTCTTCTGTTGTTTTTTCTTCCACAACAAAGTCAGGTTTTCGTGCGGGGGGTTTGTTCGCAGCAGTAGCAGCTCCACGATCAGAGCCCTTCGAACTACCTCCGAAGCCACCGGAACCTCTTATGAAAATGGAAGACTCGTTGTAGAACAAATCTTCGCCAGTAGCGGCGTCTTTGGTAGTCACCCCGGCTACAACAACGGCAGCAGCCCCTTTATCAATGACTTCTACCAATTTGGGGTAGCTGACGAGTTTGGCCGATGTTGGAATCGGGTATTTCTTGATTTCTAGGTACTGCTCACCGTGGAGGAGCATCATTGGGGAAAAGTTCGGGACAATATCGTCAAGATTGTAGGGGGATTCCGCATTAAATGGCGGGATAACACCAAAAGTGGGAAGAACTTCAAATTTGTCCGAGCCTTCATAAACGAGGTTCAGATCGGTCTTCTTTGCGCCGAGACCTAGGTTATAGAGGATAACATCTTTATCATCGAAAATATATTCCGATCCTGTGGCCTTGGCAGCTTTGGCAACTTCAATATTTTTTAAATAATTTGGCTCATCGGAGCCGCCTTCGGATTTCGAACCGGATTTATTGGAGAGATTCTTCATGATCGATGACAGGCCATCCTGTGCTGATTCAGGATGATCGGCACGGCCGTCGTCGAAATTAACAATCTTTTGCCACTCAGCGGAGACAGCTTCTGGGGTCAGGGTTTGGTCGATAGGAAATCCGTGACCACCGGTCCGCTGCCACCTTGTCTTGCCAACCCACCCCGAACCCACTTCGTACAGGCCACCGGTTGGCTCAGGGCAGTGGTCTGAGGAAAGAACGGCCACAAGAGGGGCGATGTAGTCAGGCTTAAGAGCTTGCACGATTTCCTCTGGCATAACCGTACGAGTCATGTTTGTGCCAGCATTTGGAGCGATGGTGTTGACAAATATGTTGTACTTTTGTCCCTCCCTAGCCAGGGCACGGGAGAAGCCTAGGATACCTAATTTGGCAGCGGCATAATTTGCTTGGCCGAAATTACCGTATATGCCGCTTGTAGATGTTGTATTTACGATTCTGCCATACTTTTGTCCCAACATAATAGGCCAGGCAGCTTTGGTAACCTTGTAAGTTCCACGAAGATGGACATCCATAACGAGCTTCCACTGCTCGTCGGTCATTCCTTGGAACGACTTATCACGAAGAATGCCAGCGTTATTGATGATAATGTGGACAGTGCCAAAAGCATTGACACAAGCCTTGACGACTGCATCGCCATCCTCTACTGAGCTCTTGTTCCCAATAGCAGTACCTCCCGCAGCACGGATTTCGTTAACGGTGTTATCCGGATTGATAAGGTCGTTAACGACAACCTTCGCGCCAAGCTTGGCGAATAGCAATGCATAGGCCCGACCAAGACTAGCGGTGAGATATTTGTATTAGCATAGGTGGTTTTAGGAAGGTTGGTATTTAGCATTTCATGTTTACTCACCCTCCGCCCGCTCCCGTTACCAATACTACCTTGTCTTTAAAGCTGACATCAGGACCCTGCTCGTTCGGACCAATCGACTTGGACTGCTCAAGTAGGTCCATGAAATCTGCGGGTCCATCTGGATACGATGGTGATGAAAAATCCTTGATTTGATCCCATTTTTTCAGGATGGCACCCGGTGTTAACGTGTTGTCGGTCTTGTATACGGCGCCCCTTGATCTTTCCCATCGCAATTTGGCGACATGCCCTGCACCAGCTTCGAAGATGCCACCGTTCTCATGCTCGTTAGATTCATGGACTAGATATGCAACAACTGGAACAATCCAATCTGGTTTTAGATTTGCAAGGACCTCCTCGGGCATGACAGTTTGCGTCATCCGAGATGCAGCAATCGGAGCGATTGCATTGCAAAAGATGTTGTATTTTCCACCTTCCTTGGCAAGTGTTTCGCTGAAACCAACAAGAGCAAGTTTCGCAGCTAGTAAGGTTTAGAAGTTAGCAACATTATACAATCAATTTACGAAACGGCCTAAGAGTTACCGGAATAGTTGCATTGGCCAAAGCTTCCAAACAAACCGGCTGCTGAGGCGGTGTTGATTATTCTTCCGTACTTTTGTTTTCTGAAGTATGGCCACGCAGCTTTGGCGCACTTGTGGGTTTCCATTAGCGTTAGCAGGCGTGGGAGTATGCTTTTACTTTGCAGGTTAACATACCTTATAGGAACCATCGACGTGGACCTTCATTATCAGATCCCAGTCGGTGTCCTTCATGTTCTTGA
The DNA here is from genome assembly GCA_012184315.1 of Arthrobotrys entomopaga. Lineage (NCBI taxonomy): Eukaryota > Fungi > Ascomycota > Orbiliomycetes > Orbiliales > Orbiliaceae > Arthrobotrys > Arthrobotrys entomopaga. The sequence continues at coordinate 77,706 of LDDX01000260.1, forward strand.
AAGAGATATCGCGAAGAATTCCCGCATTGTTGATCAAGACATGGACAGTGCCGAAAGCCTTGACAGCTGTCTCGATAATCTTGTCTCCATGTTCCACAGAATCGTAATTCGCCACGGCTTTACCACCGGCGGCCTTAATTTCTTCGACGACAACATCGGCTGCCTAAGAACGTTTCGTTAGAGAATTGATGTGAGATAGAATAGGCAAAATTGCAAAGATTTATAGAGAAAGCAAAGTAGTAGAAATTCCATAGAAGGAGATATAACAAGCGTACTTTCGTTGATGCACCCTCGCCCTTGAAAGAGCCTCCCAGGTCATTCACAACAACGCTGGCGCCACGAGATGCGAAAAAAAGGGCATAGGCCTTTCCGAGACCTCCGCCGGCCCCAGTGACAACGACAACTTTGTTATCAAACCGTAATTCTTTCCCAGCCATATTGGGCGATTTGGCTTTTATCTAGGGCTCTACGGGAGTGCTATTGGATGTGGTGACTGTCGTATGAAGCAAAGACAAAGATACCACCAAAGTTTCTTGGGGTTCGAGTTGACCTTTTCTTGTGGCGTGTAGAACGAGAACCAAAGAATTAGCCAAAGAAACGAAGTTGAGTGAGAAAGAATCGAAAGATGGTGGATTTGAGAGGACGGATGGCTAGGGAAGGAAAGGTCCTCTATTCCTCGGGCTTCTCGTGGTTGCATTTAAATCAGCGTGTGCCTTCCATCTTCGCATGCTTCGTGCAGCCGCTTGCAGCAGGTAGCCGGGACTTTTTGTGCCTCGGCTGGCCGCCCTTTGGATCTAAACTCTTCCCCACAAACCGTGGCATCGGGCATGGCACCCTTGCGCAAAATCGTAGGCTACGCCAGCCTCGTCCTATTTCATGTGCGCGCGCCGGGCGCTGGCCGTCCGGGGAATTATTTTCAGGCGAATGGTTCACATTCGTATCACATGCAAAAAGCCTCCAGCCTCCGCCACCAGCTTTCAATTTAAATTTACATATATATTATAGACGACAGTATTGTATACTAAAGGACTTGGCACCAACCAAAGTAATAATACTACGTACTTAAGCACTTAAAATCTCAAAGTACTTGGAACAAATGATATTGGTTACGCTATGCATTATAATACAAGAGCTAATATAATGAAAGAGAATAAACGCGAACATTAGAGAAAAAGAAAAATAATACTAAAATATTATTACGAATGCTAACAAGAAAAGCTGAGTATAAAAAAGGAACAAGACACGCTGCAAGTACACATACCAGTAGTACATGTCCATCTCAGATGCAGAAATCATCGCGCTAGAAATAGGACTTAACCGGAAAAATATGTATGTCAGTGATAGTCAGAACCTATTACAGCCCTACATTCTCTTCCTCTTCCTCCTCCTTTTCAACTCCCTCGTCAGCGGCGAGGTGGTTTTCGGTTACTATTCTTCTGACGCCCCCGTACCTCACCTTTAGGTACCTCCCCCTTTAGATCCGAGGTTGAAGGCGAAGAAGGCTCTTGTTGTTTCACGGCAGGAGCTTCTTCGAGGCTTTCCCCTCTTCGAGCTATGGCCTTCCCCTTATCTGAAGCCCCCGCGTCGAGTTTGTCATCATCGAGCGCCGGTGAGTTTTCGCCATCTGGATTCGCGATTATCTCCCCACCAAGCTGTCGTAAGCTCCAGGCGAAGACTGCCACTTCCCGGATCGCCTCCATAAAGCTGATCTCCCGAGTTCTGTTTGATGCACTTTCCACCGGGACTAAAGGCACAGGTGCCCAAGGAGATGCAAAAATGCCGTTGGGGATATTGTGCAGTGGTTTTGGAATAAGCGGTCTTGCCTGTCGAAGGATAACCACCAATCCGTCAGATGTACACGAAACTACCGCTTCCACTTCTCTGATTGCAGGAGTAACTCGAGCATGTGGTCGATCGCTGCTAACCGCCGAAGCACTAGTGGAGACACCCGAAATTGGCGGTTGAGTAGAGCTAATACCCGGGTCGGAAAAACTTGACGGCCCGCCTTCATGTGTGGATAAAGACTCGGTTCTGCCAACCACACTACGACGCTTTGTTGGTCTGCTAGACGAGGCAAGACCTGTATCCGAGTCATCGACCTCAAGTTTTCTCTTCGTTTGGGAACTGATCCTTTGCGATCGCCTCAAAGGGCGGCGAGGCAACGCTGCCGGTGATATATCCGGCTGCTCAGCAGCAGGTGCTGCTACCGCTGCGGCAGCACCATTTGTGGGATCTCTCCATTGGAATCGCAGATATGCTATGGAGTCGTTTTCCTTGGCTCGCTCAAGGGCGTCAACGGCATCTTGAAGGCAATTCTCGTCGATACACTCGAAAAAGCTCTTGCCTGTCAAAGCTTCGGGAGATATGCCAAAGATAGAAGTTGTAGCGTGAGAAGCGTATAACACGGTTAAGGTTCTGGTAAATCGGTTCAGGATCAACGCGACTCTCGGTTCGTGGGTCTCGTGGTTTTCAGGATTGCCCATGCGGAACTTCGTGGATAGATGCGTGAGCATATGATAGCGTGGATCATTTGGCGAGGACGAAAAAACTCTTCGAATGACAGGAGCAGTCAAAGCTCGGCCTATAGTAAGAGAGGAGTTAAAAAGCGATCGGTACATTTGACTGGTGAAAGGAAGGGAGGGAAAGTGAGACATGAGACCTACCCTGGCTTTTACTGGTTTGGACATGGAGAGTGGTCGCTGCGACAAAGACATCGTAGACGACGCTAAAAATGGTCTCGCAATGGATAAAACGACCGTCCTTATGCTTGACACGGCAGTAAACAAGGACGGCGGCTCTATCAAGATGAATGCCTCGAGTGTGTACTTTTCTCGCAAAGGGTAGTTCGTCCGGATGGAAGAAGTCGAAGCAGGAGAGCCCGACGACTTCCTCGGGCGGGTATCCAAGTACATCTGCAACAGAAGCCGATGCATAGACGATTCGAGCCTCTGAGCGAAGAATGTTAGTTACTTACATACGTACGGTGCGGACAACAGCTTGAATTCTCAAAGATCTTAAGAGTTGTAGGTAACTGAGGTTTAGACGGCGGCGTACCGGAACTTAAGTCATGCATGGTGATGAATGTCTTTTCCATAGCAGCAGCGTTTAGACTGATACTCGAATCGGCACCAGCACCGGCACCGGCATCGGAGCTGGTACTAGCAATGGCACCGGCGCTCATCTCTTATAGTTGAAGTTGTTGGCAGGATATATATATAATATAGTGATTAATTGTGTACGTGTGTACACGTATATTTTATTATTATCGTGAGTTCGAATTTAAGGAGCGATTGTCCCTCTTATTCTATATTATATCATTATTTCCCAGTCGCAAGTACGAAGTGGATTTTATTATTATATTTATTTTTTGCAATTGGTATCGAGTTCCGATAGACAGACAGCACACGCGAGACCAATTGATAACAATCAAGTACTCCTTGTGGTTATCCTACCATGCGACTTTAAACTGTTTGGGTATAGATCGGAGAGAGAAAGAACGGAAGGAGAGAGGGAGAGGGAGAGGGACAGAGAGGGGGAGAAAAGGATTAAGAGACAATCTGGGCCGACGAGAAGGAGGGGAAGTGAAAAAGGGAAGAGATGTGACGATGGCGGTTGCATGCGGTTGTATTTAAATTTTGGGTCCAGCCAGTCCAGTCCTGTTCCTGTTCCTGTTCCTGTCCAGCTCGGCTCAGCTCTCTTCTCGTGCATCCACCTTTAACATACTCTCCCCTCTCGAACAATAGTCGTGGCCCAATTGGTTTGTTTAGATTAAGACACACACCCCTCGTAAAAAAGAAATAAAAATAAAAATAAAAATAAAAAATAAAAGAAAATCCCATGCCGTGCCTGAAGGTTATCTCGGGGCCCCGAGGGTTCTAGGCCCGCTGCTCGCGCGTCCGTTTGGTCGGGCAGGTGGGTGCTCTGATGTCACCGCGCAGCGGCTTTGGCCCAGTTGGGAAGCCAAGCATCCCCGCCCCGTCGTCATTGGCGCACCAGCCAAAGACCCGTCTCATTTCATTTGGCACGAGCGGACTGTCGCTAAATTCTTATTTCCCTCTGTTTACTTACTTTTTTTGGTGGCCAAAAAAGGAACAAAGGGCATGTCCCGGCCTCGCATATGCATATTACACGGAATCACCTTGCATCTTCTCGTGCGTGCACAAGCAAATAACATATATACACCCACCGGGGGTACATCCTAAAAACATATCGCTGCTGCAAGATGGCGCGAACGAACCTCAGAAGGAAACGGGGGAGACGGTGGAAGCCAGGAGGGATAAATTTTTCATGTTGTACAAAAAATCAAGCTCTCTAGTGAACAGACAATACCTTGAACTAAATAAGTACCTAACTAAGTATATGAAAAGAAAAAAAAAACGCTTCAAACTTGACGGAAGGGGAAATGCCAAGATACTAGAAAAACAAACCCGCATAATCCCTATAAAAATACATTGAATGAAAAGCCACCCCACCCAAAAGAGGGGCAGCGGAAAAGTGATATAGCAGGACGTCAACAACAATACGAGATAAAAAACTTGTATATAAGTATGAGTGAATCCTCAGATACTCGAATAGTCAGAGTTGACCTGGTAAAGAAGAGGAAAGACCAAATGGAGGTAAACCAGAACTTTCCGGTTGAGGGCCTTAAAACGCTGCAATATCGTTCCAAACAGATTCTTCATCTCTTTTCATCTTCCCATCACACCCTTCTCGCTCCAGTTTCATGGCAATCGTCATCTTCATTTCCGGACAATATTCGTAGATGTGCTTTCTCTTTTCAGGCGTCCCCCATACATCACCTGGAAGTCTGGCTCCGGACCAGCCGGTATGGTATCTACACCGAAAATGTTAGCAGATGTGCTAGGGAGTAGTGATGGGTGTTATTTTAAGGTTTTTTGTTTGTTTATTTAATTATTTAATTATTTTTAACTTACCCCATAGGACGTTCGTGCCAAACGGCCTCGACTGAGAATTGTGCTTCGATTGAGCCGTTAGCCATATTCACACCAGGCATCGCGGCCAGCCGGTTACAAAGCCAAAGATCTTCTAGCTCCGGGTGGCCCTCGGGACGTGCCTGAGTCATCAACAACTCGATTATTGGCTTGACCCTTCTAAGAGACAAGCCGCCATTGCCACCGTATTTGGCATCCTTGGTCCTGTAGAAATAAAGAGGATGGGGTTAGCCATATATAATTGTCAAGCGCTAAATGAAGAGGTGGCATTGTCCTACCAGGGAGCGCCGACCCAGTCAAAGTGCAGCCAATCGTTCAGATTCATGCCGCTATTTGCACACATGACGCTGTCGGTCTGGAAGACGAGAAGATATTCGGCGGGGGCCAGGAGGGTTTCGTAGAACCAGAGATTTGTGAAAGTTTTGCTGAGTTCCTGCTGGCCGTGAAGAGTGAGGTTGCTAGGGACCAGCTCCATGGTTAACTTTCCGAGCCGCTCCCACATCTGGATTGGTAAAGAGTGGTTGAGATGATCGATGGAACTCTGAGAGCCGTAGAACCTGAAAACCCAGTCCGGGGGGACGACATTCATCATGTGAAGCATGAGAGGCGCGAGCTGGCCGAGTGGACGATCTTCAATGAGGAGGGCAACTTTGGATTTGTTGAAGGCGAGGATTTCGGATTGTTGTTGGACGAGCCCATTTCCGAGGGTGAGGTCGGGGACGGGAGAAGGAGAAGGGACGTTGGCATCTAATACGATGGAAGTAAATATCGGTGTCGACAAAGGCGGCGAGGTGTCTTCGACAGGGCTTTCGATGATCTGGGAGTCTAAAGCGGCGGAACCGGCGTTGAGAGGGTTGAAGAGGAAGATGACCCAGGAAAATATGAGTAAAGGGGGAAGTAGGAATAGAAGTCTTCTGTTCCAGGGTTTGAGACCGGAAATATTTTCTCGGAGGCTGTCGTATCGGACCGAGATGTCCTTAGGCCAGTTGTTGGAGTTCATGACGATGAACGGAGGAAGAGCAAGAGGAGGACGACCATACAGGGAAGGGGGATGGTTGGTACAAACGGGTGTGTGCTATTTAAAGTATCACCTATATACTTCTTAAGTAGATACTCCAGTACTTAGGTAAATATTTTGCTTTGGCGAATAGATGATAATAATTGCTTCTTCTCTCGGTTTATTTTTATTGTTGCGTGGAAGAGTAACTGTCGGGAGTTTGAGAAAAGAAAGATGAAGATGAAGAAGATGAAGAGATGGCGGCAATGATGATGATGAGGGTGAGGGTGAGGGTGAGAAGGTGAGATTGGGAGGATGTGAAAGGGGAGACTGCGAGACGAAGAGGAACAAGAAAACAAGCCGGGGGTGGGCGGTGCGTTGTCGGTTACGTTGTTTGCAGGAGCAGCAGCAACAGCAGCTTGGGGACGGAAGTAATTGCAACAGCGCCCAGACTTTTGGTTGATACTTCGTATAATGGGATTTGGTTGTTATTAATGGAAATCGACACAACGAAACGAAATAAAAAGGAGACTGCTACTACTTCCTTGCCTCTGCTTCGACTTCTGCTTCCGTGTTAGCACGTAATTACCATGCCATGGACGGGCTGTGGGTGTGGTTGCTTCTGCGATGACTGCGCTCCCACCGCTCCCCGCTGCACTCCACTGCAATCCATTGCACTCCTATTACTATTACTGCACTCCACCGGCTTGGCTCCACCGAGTTGGGCTTGGTTTAAATTAGATTACAACTGCAGCAACCTTGAAGTTGCTTACACACACACACACACACACACACAAGTTGCATAACAACACGAATGGAGATCGAGATCCCCAGCGACAAACACTTTACCAAGATCCAACAACAACACAACAACAATAACAGCAACAAACAGCGCACCGCCTCGTAGCCACGCCACACACACACACCACCGAAATCTTTTATGGCGCACCACAAACCTCAGTTTTTTCACCTGACATCCAAATACTTATACTTGAGTACTTGAGTCCTTGTATACAGCAGCAGGTATTACTCGTCCCGACGGACATCACGCACATACGCACACGCTCATCCCCTCACAAGCGTCCTATGTAAACTTGTGACACGGGATATACAATCAATTCTCACATCCTGTTCGTCCACGCTATCGATAAGACAAAATCATCATGAATATTCTACGATAACCTTAATCAATTGCAATTCCCGCCCCAACCACTCCACAGCCGAGCCAACGAACCACAAACTTCCATCGTCACCGTATGAGATACTCGAACTCGCAGTAACGAAACATCCTCATCACTCGCTTTTCTCACTCCAAAAACATACCATCCCGACAAAAGGGTCAAAAACAAACGTTGCAAACCCGAAGATGACATCCAAAAGCCTCGGTCCAACCGCCAACCTGATCCGTCAATCCCGTCTCATGGCCATGCCTCCCCCCTTGAGCCACGCTCTCTCCGACTCTCAATATTACCGGCCCCCTCATCCTACCCACCAAGCCATCACTACACCCGAATCATCTCGCCGTAGAGGCGACTGGGGCCTAAAACGCCCAATCCCTCGCAAAGTCGAGAGTACATACATCAGATACAACAACATTGACACCATGGAACACATGACCAAGATTGAGTCCTCTCATGACACCGTCCTAACCCTCAAAAAATGGCAAGAAATGGACATCCCCATGGGAATCTCTGACGCTAAAGCCAATCGGTTCACCTCCGCCTTCTACTTCGATACCACCGCCTCTTCCACCTCTCCGAATGGAAATTCCCCTCAAACTTTCTCCGCCAATGTCTCCGAGCCCGTTTGGGGTTACCGAGAGAAATCCGTTCAAGCTATGACCCCAGGAGAGCTAAAAACATTCGTCTCCGAAAGGCTTATTCCAAGGAGGCACGAGTTTGAAGACTTTGCGGAAAAGTGGTTTGACCAGCTTCTGAAATCGCCGCCGCCGCAGCAACCATCGCCGGCCACAATTGGTACTGACACGGGAGAGGTGGCAGCCGCACCAGCCACTGATACCGTAGCCGATCAAAAAAACCCACCTCCCATTCTCGATGCTCAGCTTGAGAAACCTTCTCCCTCTGACTCCTCTTCTCATGAACGAACACCCCTTCCAAACTTTTCCACCGCTCCCCTTAGCGAACGACTAAAGTCTCTTCGATCCGATCCGATACAAAGTTACAATGTAATCCACAATTTCCTCAAAATCCCCTTGAAGCAAATACCTATGACGGTTCACCCCTCAGGCGGGTTGTACTACATTCTCGACTCTTCCTACCTAGAAAATCACCCGGAACGCGGCCCCAACCAGGACAGAGAGGTCCCTGCAAGGCTGATCTACAAGCAGGATGGCAAGGATATAAACTCCAACAGAAGGCGTATGTACTACGTGATAGGGGGTATCGTTCAACCCGCTCAGCATGAAATGACAACAGCTATGGCGAAAGATAACATCTATTCTGTCTCCCGTGTGATCAATGTCGTGCCAATGTCTGCTACTCTCGATCAAAGGGGCAAGATATTGATCGAACTGGATAGGATCGCACCAACCCAATTTTTACGAGAGATAGTGGCCGATACTAGGGAGAGGTATGGTGCGCGAAAGCGTACTCTAGATGAGATTAAAAGGACTCCTGAGAGTTCAAGGGCTCCTGCCAGCCGCTCCATCCCATCGAACTCTTCGTCACTGACAGACTTGCGAGGTAAATCGCCAAATCCACAGGATCTAGACCGCCGGTTAGTGAATCTAATCAGCTTTTTAAGCGGCGACCAAGGAAAAGGTTCTACTTAACTAAGTACTTTTGAGCACTAACCTTGGAATCCGCCTGTATATACTTGGAGATTGCACGATATTTTCTGTGCATGTACCTCCTCAATCATTTCTTTTTTTTCGGTTTGTATACAATAAGTACTTAAGTACTTGCTTATATATATATAAACCAAACAAAGCCAAGCCCTCGAGTAAAAAACACACTTGTATGTCTATATATATATGTTCTTGGGTAGCTACCGCCCAGTATTTCATATATGCGCTTATATATTATCGAAGCATTTGTAAATATGCAAATTAATATTTTAAGTATCTACCATCCTTTTATAGGTGAACCGGAAGCACGGGGAAGGCTTGCTTTTGCAGTTTTGTGGGTAATATATACTTCAAGTAGACCTAGAGTATATGCCAGCAGGTACCGAAGCACGAGTACTCTCGCTCACCCCCTTCTAGCATACGTAGAATAGAACCACGGAAGCATATATATATTTACTTAAGAACATGCTTAAATATACATTATATTGGACCCTCTTCTTCTGGTTTATATCCTAACTAAGTGAGTATCCAAACATGCGCCACTTCTATCAGTACAAGTAAATTCAAGACGGAAGTATGTATAGATGAGAAGGATCGATGTGTTGTTTTCCGTCTCATCCTCCTCCCCGGTCGTCATGATATTCCCATCGTCTCCTCATTTCCTTATCTCTTAAGCTTCCCCGTCATCATCCTCTAATCTCCTTCCGCCACCGCGTACGCAGACGCAGACGAAACAAAAGAAATTGACTAGGCAGACGGAGCAGACGGAGCAGACGCAGCAGACGGAGAAGCACTCGGCCAGTCACCGTTATAGCTACCAAGCTAGCTCGCCCTAGCTTCCTACAGTAGCCTCATTACCATATCATCAACCGACAACCAGCAAGCAACCATCATCACTATCACCAGCTACCATCATCCAAAAACTCATCATTTTACCGCTAATCGCCACTTCCATCGGCTCCCTTCACTTCTTCTGCCTTTCGGGTACCCTCTTACTTGCTTGACTTCATTGTTACATTGAGCGTCATACCCACCCCTTCCGAATAACCTAGAAGCTGGGATCTCCCTCGTTACTGGAAAAGCCTCCTTCTGCGCTACAACAAGATTTGAGCTCCTTGCACCAGCGATAAGTCAACCGCACTTTCTCCGGCAACGTATACACACCTATGATTTTACTTGCACCTTCGAAAACGCATCATACCTAAAAGACATTAACACAGTACCTATATACTCGTATACTCATATACTCATATATTCGCCCATTCATCTTTTACTATTTACGTGCTAAAAGAGGTTTCTTTTCCTTTCTTTTCCTTTCCTGTCCTTTCCTTTCCTTTCCTTTCCTTTTTGTTTTTTCCCTAGCAAAAGAAGGGTTCCCCAAATTCCCGTCTGTTTGGAGACCAAGCGACAGTCAACGTCGCTCGCTCTCATTGCATCTTTCTAGGAACTTCAACTTTGCTTGCAATTGGTGCAAACCAACCCCACCCAACCAATCGCAAACTGCCCTCTCTAGCCATGTCGTGGAAACTCACCAAAAGTATGTCAAGCCTTTCTCCCGCTCTGTCAAGCCCCTCCAAATGCAAGTCAGGGGTTCAGCTCACATCCGAACCCCCGGACAGCTCTCCATTCTCGCCTCCCGTCATAGCTCCTTTCCCCTAGTTTTCTTACCCCTTCTCCCTTTCTCGCTCCCATTTCCAGCATTTCCATCCGGTCCTGCCTCGATATTTAATTGTCTACCTCCGTTTCTATAAAGCCTCCGTTTCTCACTAACGAATTTGACCGTTAGAATTAAAGGAGACCCACCTCTCCACCCCGTCTCCAACTTCCACCGCTTCCCGATCTTCGTCTACCTCTACAATCACACCGACATCCCTTAAAACAACACCAACGCCGTCGTCGATTGACTCTACAATGACAGGAGATAATCAAGTCACATCTACGGTTAAACCGGGCTTGCTTGTGTTCACACTCTATGAAGCTAAGGGATTGACGCTTCCCAGTAGCCAAACCGCGCCATCCGGCCTCGGGCCAGGTGTTGCAGGATCAATGAATTCTATGCGCCCTGCTTCTTCGCAAGCTCGGGTGGCCAGTTCTGTGGCTTCTAGCTCTCGTCCGGGCACAGCTTCCTCTCGGCCTGGAACTGGTTACACCCATGTTGTGGGTATACATCCCAGATACCTACCATATTGTGTCGTCGAGTTCGACAAATGTGAGGTGTTTATCACTGCATCTCCAAAGTCTTCCGCTCCGACGGCTCCGATATACGACCCACCACATAACCAGTACAAATTTGATGTCTCCCGGGAGACAGACCTCACAGTACAACTTTACCTTCGAAACCCATTAAGCACTGGTAACAACAGAGAGAATGATATTCTTGTAGGCAGTTGCAAGGTTCAGCCTCGATTCGAAGAGGCGAATCAACAGGCAGCATCTTCGAAATCAAAATCGGCCTCGCAGGCGACTTCCCAATCAGGCCTTGCTGGTATCGAGTGGGTCAATCTCGGATTTGGTGGTGGCAGCGTCAGGATCGGGCTCCATTACGTTGCAAATACGGTACAAGCACGCTTATCCCCCGATATCTCAACGTCTACTAACCGACTTTCTCATTTGTAGAACAAACCTCTCACTATCGAAGATTTTGATTTGCTCAAGGTTGTTGGGAAGGGAAGTTTTGGAAAGGTTATGCAAGTGAGGCAAGTATCATGAGCTGAAGCAAACAACCTTCCCTTCCCTCACCATCCTTTGGACTTGGTTTGCTAACCTTAGCCGCCGTGACTTATAGAAAGAAAGATACGAACCGTATCTATGCACTCAAGACCATACGGAAACATCACATAATAAATAGATCTGAGGTTACGCATACTCTTGCTGAAAGGACGGTCCTTGCACAAATCGACAACCCATTTATTGTTCCGCTGAAGTTTTCATTCCAATCGCCTGAGAAACTCTATCTGGTGTTAGCGTTTGTGAATGGTGGAGAACTTTTCCATCATCTTCAAAGGGAGGGGCGGTTTGACATTAACCGTTCCAGATTCTACACCGCAGAATTACTATGTGCTTTAGAGTGTCTACATGGATTCAACGTCATTTATCGAGATCTAAAACCCGAAAATATCTTGCTTGATTATACAGGGCATATCGCACTGTGCGATTTCGGACTCTGCAAATTGAATATGAAGGAAGATGATAAAACGAACAGTATGGACCCGCTCCTTGAAAGTATGCCCTTCTTTACTTCTAACAGAATACAGCGTTTTGCGGCACCCCTGAATATATTGCCCCTGAACTACTGATATCTCAAGGCTACACGAAAACCGTGGACTGGTGGACGCTCGGCGTTTTGCTATATGAAATGTTGACGGGGCTGCCGCCATTTTATGACGAAAACACGAACGAAATGTATCGCAAAATCCTACAAGATCCTCTGTTGTTCCCCGGGCCTGAAATCGTCCCACCAGATGCAAGAGACCTCTTGGAGAAACTTTTGAACAGAGACCCCACAAAGAGACTAGGTGCCGGAGGTGCAGCGGACATCAAAGGCCATAAGTTCTTTGAAACCGTTGATTGGAAACGATTGGTCCAGAAGAAAATCCAACCGACATTCAAACCAGTTGTGGTGTGTATCCGACCTTTTTACTCAACTAGTTTACCAGTTCCTAGTACAATCGACTGACCAACTAATAGGAGAATGCTCTCGACACTGTTAATTTCTCTGAGGAGTTCACAGGGGAACTTGCTGCCGACAGTGTCATGGATCCATCCGGGCACCTATCCGAAAGCGTTCAAGAACTGTTTCACGGATGGAGCTATCAGCCACCAACGGGAATGAAAGGTCCAAACCCCGGCAATATGAGTATTCAAGATCAATATCTCGGCAATGGGAGTGTGCAAGGTTAATAGTGTACCTTTTGATAACTCATAGCGCCTGCTATGTTGGGCTATTTTCTAAATTTGTTTTTATCAGATCTTTCTATGGCATGTTTCAATATCTTTCTCTATCTGTCGGGTCCTACATTTCGTACCGTAAAGTTTTTGTTAATTTGCTGGAAGGGAAGTGGCAATGCATGTATGGGAAATTATAACTGAAGACGACTGCACAATATTGTGGTGGATTTTTGGCACCATATTGGAATACTTGCAATGATATGTTACCGTCCAAATATGGCGACGAAATATCAGGCTCAAATTATTGATAGAAGAGACCAAGATCCCTCCAATCATGAAATACACAACTGTCTGGTTACAAGACTGATGTTAGACTCATGTTTAGAATAATGAAATTGGTGCGTTGTTTAGAATACTCGTAGACGTCTTTGAGTAATTTATATTGGTTTTTTTGGGACGGAAATGTGGTCTTCCCGCAGATTGGCCGCATGGCGCAATGGTAGCGCGTTGCTCTCCTAAAGCAGAGGTTGTGGATTCGAGTTCCACTGTGGTCGTATCTTTTTTTTTTTTTTCACCTCTTTCACCTCTTTAGCTCATTCCTTTTTGAAAAACATACCATATATACCTTTAAGTAAGTACTTACTTATTTGTATATAAAGATACTAAGTATATTTAGCAATTCGAAACGGCTCAATTCAAAGCATCACTAAGTTCTTATGAGCTTGAGTATATGAGTACTTCTTTTAGAATAAACTCCTACATGTAACAGAGTCGCATTTTCATCATTTTGAACGTAGCATAGAACAAAAGAAAAGAAAAAATCATTATTTTTGTATGCCAGGCTCCAGTAAGCATACCATTTGTGTGTAAGATTAATTTAGAAGGTACATTGGTTACTTATGCATATGGTGTAACTAAATTACTGTTGAAAAAAAAAAAAACCTCAACCATGTGAATTATCATTATATTGTTCAGCGTATCCAATCAGTATCGGGATCTGAATCATATCAGTCAAAGACTGTTAATTACAGTATAAAATCAAACACCACATATCCATATACAGCACAAAAGGAATGAACGAAAGCGAAGAAGAGCTGAAGCAAGGGGGAAAAGAAGGACGCCATATTCATGCGATTTAATACGGTCTAGACGCAGCCTAGCCTAGGTATCAAAAAAAGAAGAATACAAAAGACACTAACACCTTACTTTAATAAAATACAGTATGTTGCGTAAATGTTACATTTAAGGAATGAGACGCAGAAGATAAGTACTAAAAGCGTGCTCCTATGCTTGAAGGTCAGCGAAGGAAAATAGGTTTCGCATTAGCTGTGTACTCTGTTGATTGTAGGAGAAGTTCATTTCCTCGTTCCTATCTTCAGCAAGTGCTCGAATGGCTGACAATATATTCGCCGTTGAACTATGTCGTTTAGTCCGACGGTCCACGTTCACGGATAGCCATTCCAAACGAATGGATGGCTCATTCCAAAGCTTCGAGAGAAGAGTTCTGAAAGGTATTGGGTATATAAAACTATATTGAAGGATCATAAGTAAGGGAAACCAAGCGGTAGAAACGTGGTAACTCACCCGAACTGTTCCATCGCATGGAACTGAGAAAGGAAAAATTGTTTTAGGTCGTCCTCAGGATTGAACGCCGCCGCCATTGCAAGTGATAATTGAAAAGGTAATAAAGGAGCGAGTGCGCTGTGGTTTCTCGTCGCCTTCTCTACAAGTTCGCATATCATGGTACAACGGGCTGACATGTATTCTTTATCAAACCCGTACAGTACACTGCGCTGGTGGTGAATCAACATGCTCAGTGCGTGAATTTCGGCGCACACATAACCAAGATCTATTCCCATAGTACCCTTAAAATCAAGTGTCGAAGATAAATCGGAAAATTGATCCCAGAAGTTATTGATATCTTTCAGGGCACCAATCATGGCACTATCGTAAGACTCGTAGTCGCAGAATCCGTTAAATCGCGCGTGTAATATATTGACTACTTGCATTGTGATCTGTCGACAGTGAGACTCTGCATTTAGAGTCAGCCAGTAAATACTCTCTGGCTGTTGAGCTAGCTGAGCCTGGCAAGATGTATACGCCGCATCATACCATTCCGAATCTAAAATCGTTTGTAAACCTGCCATCATTGAAACGCTAACGTCGATTCTGGTAAACCACGAGAAAATGGGATACCCTTCCGGGGTATCCAAAATGGACTGAGGAGAAAATAAGGATTCTAGGATCATGAATGCGCCTTTGCGGTGTTCAATGAGGTTTGACCAATCTCCAAGGTATTCTTCAAGAGTGGCAAGCTGAAGAACAGTCAAAAGAGTAAAAACATCGGGGGGAAGATTCTCTTGGAACGATTCCCGCAAAGCTACAATCGCTCGGTTGTGATACTCGAAGAAAGTTTCGGCGTAGGACGAAGAAGCCTTGTCGCTATTTCTTTCCGCGGTTCTCTGGTTTACAAAAAAGTGATATGCTGCAAATGCGACAACAGAATATAGGAGAGCATCGTTTTGCATGGCGTATGATAAAAGCGTGTTGGGGAAAAAATTTGATGCATCACTCTTGAGTAAATAATGGCGAAATGTGATGTTTTGTTGATGGTATTGAAGCCAGAAATCGACGTCCATATCGTCAATCGACGAAGGAATGGTCAAATCTGGCAGCGAGCCCTCGGGGGGTAAACTACCGAGTATCGAATCGGAGCGACTATCATGAACGTAAAGTGGGTATTGTGATTCTGTGTAGGTTTCGCCGCTGTATGGCATTGCAATTGGGCTCAAGCTTCGCTGTGATCGTGCCGACCCCGGGGCGGATAGGGCTGGATTTGAAGAGTCAAGTGGGTATGCGCTTAGATATCGGAAATCAATGGAATGAGCGTCGGAGAAGCAGGTATCCGATTCGGCATCGTCTGGAGACGGGCTTTTTTCATTAACATTTACAAAATTAGAACTCGGGTTCGATTGTTTCCTCTTCGATCTTGAAACCTTTGGGGTAGCTGTTGCATCTGGGAATGTACACTGTCGTCCGCCTTTGGCACAACCTGGTCAAACGATTAGTTTTTCAAACTATCTCGCTTCCAATACTTGAGGATAAGACTTACGGTCACAGATAGGGCGGGCTTCGTCACACTACAAGATGAGAAAGAGAGGTCAATCGAGTGAACTTCATAATTATATGCTTTGAGTGATGACTACTGGGGGAGCCTACCTTGACTCTGCGAGCGCGGCAGGTAAAACAACCCGATCTTGTTCTTCGATGCTTAGGTGGCTCTCCGGATCCACCAAGGTCTAATTTGATCTCAGACTTTTGCCATCTATGTGCGGAACTTTGATCCATTGCGAAGGATTTATGATCGTAAATAATGGTAGAGTATTTGGGGAACGAGTGAATATAGTCTTGGGTCGGTAAAGCGTAGCAAGTAACTGTCTCCGTCATCCCTCTTTTTTGAACACAATTCCTTGGTCCTATGAGCGGTCTCGAGGAGTTGCTGCCGTTCAATCTGCCCTCATTCGCAGATTGCGTGTTGGTCGATTGAAGTACCACAAAGCCTTTACTATCCTCAGAGAACGATATGTATGATGGGTGGTATAGTGAGCAAATTGGTGAGGATATGAATATCGGAAATTGGATGACTGGCGAGAATGTATTGCTTAAAAGGTAGCAAAGGTTGTTTCAAACAAATTGGTGCGGAAGAGAGAACGAAGGTAGAGGTAGAAATCCGTAGCGCAATTCCCAGTGAATCGAAGCTAGAAAACGAGAGGTCGAGGTACGTGATAGACGTAAGCTGACGATAAACGAAAGTAGAAGATTAAGAATGATATTTTACTTGTCGGTGATGTCAGCGCAATGATTGCATTATGAACTGTCTGTTGAGGGGATATGTTGGTTCATATATATATTAACGCTATGCTGGGGTGGAAGCCAATCTGGGATCGGGTGTATGCACGATTGCATCCCAGGTACGGGTTCAGCGGCCGTGATGGGTTGTGGATGAGACAAACGTATTTGCGGCGTCAGCGGCGCCATGACTGGTGGCAGCGGCGTTGATGCGGGATGATTTGGTGGTACCTATTTGCAAAAATGGGGACGAGAAATCCAGTCAGTGTAACGGAAAACTCAACGAGCTAGAAAGGTATCTCTCGCACTCGTCTAAACCTGCCTAAGGTACCGAACCCGCTACTGTGGTTCCTCCTTACGGGACCTCTTTTTCACCCCTGGACGGATGGACTAGTATCTGAGGACTATGGGACAATTCGAGAATTGATGGGCAGTGCCTGCAGTTCAACGCTGTCCAGAGAGAGAGACATCTGATTTAAGGCTGCAGTGTCTCATGGTCGAATCGGCTATTTCCAGACCTAAACCGAGGAGGGACAAGCGTGGTTTATTTTTTCCCCATCTTTCCATAGCTATTCGCAGAATCCTTCTCGAAGGGGAATACGTGCAGCTCCGCCGGCTGGGAATGTTGATAATTATGGAAATACGCCACAGCTCTCTTTCCTCTTGCTCTGTCTAAGCGAACCCCAGGGGTGTGTGTGCTTTTTTTTTTGCTTTATTTGTGGTTCGGGGTTCGGTCGACGCCGTTTGTATTGCTTATTTTCTGCTTGACTTTTTTTCCAAGTACTTAAGTATGTACTTAAAGTAGGGAGAACCCTTCTCAGTGACCGGGCCAGGGCCTGTCCGGCCCCGCTCGAACCGAGATCCCAATATTGTGTATGTCATTATTTTCTTGTGCTCTTCTTTTTTGCAGCCGACTCAATGGTTGACAGCCGCACAATAAGCTTAGATCGTTATATCATTTGGGTCCAAAGTGCTTGTTTCCTCTCGCTGTCACGGGAACCTACGTGAC
This sequence comes from Arthrobotrys entomopaga, assembly GCA_012184315.1. NCBI lineage: Eukaryota > Fungi > Ascomycota > Orbiliomycetes > Orbiliales > Orbiliaceae > Arthrobotrys > Arthrobotrys entomopaga. The sequence continues at coordinate 95,207 of LDDX01000260.1, forward strand.
GATTAACATGCATATTCCAACATGGCATCCGGCCTCGACTCGAGAGTATCCTGGTGGGCGGTGGTTGTACACAAGTTGACGAGTGCTGATTTGGCAATCATGACGGGATGTCAAGATGGGTGTACATGTACATTACCTCGCGTGTGTAGAACCTTTTTTATTTTTTATTTTTTATTTTTTATTTTTTATTTTATTTTATTTTTAAGTAAAAAAAAACAAAATTACAAATGTCAACTTGCCTGCAGAGAGAATTTCTCGATGCAGATGCTCGAAGGGGGAATGGTGGTGATGTCGATGGTGGGAATGCAAATGGGGACGTGCGAGACCAGGACGTGTGGTTTTGGATGCTATTATTAGCGACCGTTTGTTCACTCAGCCCCCATCCATCCACCCACGTTGACATGCACAATGTAGACCCCACAACGAGAACTAGGGAAAGACTGGGAGTTGGAATCAGCCAACACCAATTAAGCTCTTTATCGCTGCTGCTTACTACCCAAGTACTTACTACAGTACTTAATGTACTATGTCTGTACGCTAGCCTGGGGGACGCTACCCTGCGAGCTTGAGAATTTTTCATCGTTCCTTTTTTGGCTTCGTTAAACCAATTGATTGGTCGCGATTCGAATATTATATCAATAAGTCTCTTGATTGTGGTGCACAAGGGGGAATAAATAACCCCGGCTAAACCAGAACGGGGAAAAAAGTAACAAAAGGACCGAAAAAGAAAACCCTTCCCTGGTGAGAGATAGATAATTTGGAAATACTATCGATTGATTAAGATGTATAAAAACCAAAAAGGAAACAATTGCACGGCTAAGCTTGGGATAAAAGAAGAAGGAAATGTACTAAGGATAACGAAGAAGAAAAAAAGAAAGAAAAAAAACAAAAGAAAAACGCCAGCTGATAATGATATGTATGGCTTGGGTCAAAAATCATATCCAATGGGTGTTCGAGACGATGCTTCTATGCTATATAGTGACGTAATTTCCAATTCCAATTCCGAGGCGCGACACACAAAGACAGCACAAGAAACAACCCCTCCCACAACTTTATATCTCCGTTTTTGTTTTTCACATCTTGGAGGTCACGAAGCTGCCGTGGTTGTCCCCTCTTCCGTCAAGTGTTCTTCTTCCGCAGGCCCCTCCTCCACGCCCTTTCCCCGACACAAGGGGCAAGAGTTGCGTCCTGTTGTAAGCCACTGTCAAGTAAAACGTCAGTCATATTAAGAAATATAGAAGAGCTTGTGGAAAGACGAACCTCGTCAATGCAATCTTTGTGGAAAACGTGTTGGCATTTCACCAACTGCCGAGAGATTTCACCGCTTTCAAAATCGCTCAGGCAAACTAAACATCTCTCTCCAGGATTTAATCGAATAACTGTGGAATTTTCATCAAAACCATTATTGTTTATTGCACCCTCCAGATCCACTGTAAAGAGACCACCTGCAGATTCTATATCTTCTCGGGAGGCGACTGGCGGTTTGACAGGCGCTATAAGTGATGATAAGAGCATCATGTCTTCGTAAGTAGGGGTCTGCGGCGAATGTTAGTTCTCCTTTCTTCCTTCCTGACTGACACTAACACAAATATAAAACTCTCTTGAAAAAAAAAAAAGAAAAAAACTTACATCTGTGAATAGAGATGGCGTTGTGAGAATCGGATGGTTTTCCGGATAGCTTCCGCCAAGAACATAGATAATCCAGCTTCGAGTACCTTCAGAAGGTTGACGGGGTGAATCAGGGCTAGTAGACCGGGAAGGTAAATTATCACTTGAAACTCTTGACGGGAAAAACCGACGAGATTCATTAGAGGAGGTGCTGTGTGCAGTCCACTCGGATGCTTCACTAAAAGTTGTTGATGAGTCCGATGGTGCGGCGCTAAAGGTTTCTGAAAGTCGATCTGATCTGGGATCGGATAAATTCGAAGGCTCCGCGCTAGGTGTAGAGCGGGCTATCAACTCTGATGCATCGGTCTCACGTTGATCCCCATCCTCTAAAAATGGGAAACTCTGTGGTCGTGTTGTCGCATTTGAGAGATTGGAGTTCATCCCTCCATGCCTAGCACTACCATCGCTTAAAATTGGCGCCGAAGGTAAAGCATCAAGGAACGGCGGTGACGGCCGACCGTCACGAGAATTTACCTCCCGAGGATTGACAGATCTGATCCCAACGATGATTACAGGTATCATCCGGGCTTGGTCCCCGCCAGACCCCGGAGAATCAGCGGAAGCAGGATTTGCCGTATTTGTCGATGTTGGCCCAAATCTAAACATTCGGAAAAAGTTAAGAGGGCCTATTGAACCGGTCGAGATGATGTCATCGGAGGATTCGGAGTTTGATGAGTCGGACGTTCCCCCACCATTCCTCAGCGCCGAGGCGAGTCGACCATTTTGAAGGGCGCGTAAAAAGGAATCGAAGCTTCCATCAACGCCATCTCCGGAAACGTCCCTAGCGTCAGAGAAGGCTTGCGCATTGCTTCCAACCAAAGAAGCAGCTGTGGCTGCGGCGGCGACCGACAGCAATCTCGAGAGTACCGCCGCCTGGTCTTCTCCTGATCGACCGAGGCGAGGCGAGGGGGAGGCACCACTCCCGCGTGATGATCTGTACCCAGTCCGAGGCTGAGTGGCGGAAATGAAGGGGGTGGTCGATGGTTGTTCTGGGGGGGCTTGGGAGCCTTCTGCGATGGAACCGAACGATTCCGTCGCGGTATGTGTTCTTCGCGGGCGTAGGCTACGTGAATTGGGTACGTTGCGTCGGGGGCTGAAAAAATCGTTTCCAAAGTTTCTTTCCGATCGCAGAACTTCGGATTGATGATCGCTGAGAAAGGGTTCTGTTATTCGATTTTCCGATTCAGTCAACATGGGGGGCTCGGAGAGCATATGGGAATCCAGTTCCGGGTTAGTTGGTGATTGCAAGGGCAAGGTCTGGGTTAGATCAAGGGAACCCGTTTCCCGTGATATGTGAAGAGGAAGTGATCCCAACCGAGGAGTAATCATAGAGAACGGTCTCTCCCGTCGGGAGCTTTCTAGGTTGGAGACATTAGAGGATCTACGCCGATTTAAGATCCCAGTTCGAATGCGTGATAATCTGACACGTGGAGTGAAAGCCGAAGGGCTTTGAGTTGTGGGATCCGCAAAGGGTTCAACAGAACTAGGAGGATGTACGGATTCTCGGCCGGAGGCGCTATCACCAGTAATGTTGGAAGACACGAATCTGGAGATGCGTCGTCGGATTCTATTGCTTCTGCGAGAGTCAATACTATCGGGGTCGGGGGAAAAAGAGCGTCGCCGTGAGGGGACTACGGAAGTATTAGTCGGGGTAGAAGAATGAGGCGGTTGTTCCTCGGTGTTCGACATATCGTAACTAGGAGAAGGAGGCAGCGATGATCGTAAAGCCCCGGTGGTTGGACATCGTGTTGACGAGGACCCCTGGCCCATCGCACCAACAAGCTGGCGCGAGGAGTCCAGAAGTATCTTTGGGATTCGGAAAAGTTTGTTATAAGACTGATTGAGGTTGGGAGCGATGGAGCCGGTAGGGGGCTTCAGTAAGAACACTTGGACTTGAATATCTAAAAGGATAAGATTAAAGGCGAAGAGGGCAGCGATTTGGAGAAGTTTGACGACAGAGAGGACGAAGCAGCCAGTTTTTGAAGAGATTCGGCTCTGTTGATGTAAGGACGATAGACAAAAAGGAAGAAAGAAAAGAAAGGAAGGTTAGGATGTAGGAAAATAAATAGATGTGATGGTAATTCTAGCTCATAAATACTCGGGTGAAAGATATTCAAGTGTGTATGCGATTTGAAAAAAGATACAGGCTCGTGTGAAAGGTAGCGGTAAGGTCGGTTGGTCGTTCGAGGGAAGACTCATGGGAACGTTTATCCGGGGAGAAAGGAGGAGTAGCCCCACAGCACCGGTTTGTTGGCGTTTGGGAAGGTCGAGAGAAGGACTGAGTTGACAAAGACGAGAGAGGTAGACAAGAGTGGGAGAGAGGACCGAACACCTGACCTGACGCAACGAGGAGGTGGCCGCCACTAATTTAACTTTATAGTCGACCCGTCCTTCGTCCTAGCGATCCTACCAAGCAGAAACAAAGCACGGCCGCCTGGGTCGGAGAAGAAATATGATATTTAGAACACCCGCAGACGCGACGCGAGATTTGTTAGCGTTATGGCTTATTCGGATAGAATGGTTGAGGATAACGACGGCGATGATTATGGTAGGGATAAGAAAGAGAATATGGTAGGAGAGGTCGGAGTAATCGATGGCGATGGCGATGGAAGGTGAAGACGAGGATGGAAAAGAAGGGGAGAAGGAAGAAGAGGTGCGGGACAAGGAAGCCGTGGTGATTATCTCAAATGATATAAATTGTGTTTTGATGTTGTCGGTCCTGGTGATGGTGGTGATTGATGCCGGCGAGGGGGTGGCAGGTACTTTGTTACTTAAACCAACAATAATGGTAAAAAGCCGGGGGTATGATGGGGGAGGGCAAGGACGAGGGGATATATATACATCCAGAAGTGAGTACGTGAATATGTTATAGTATCTATACGACTTCGGATATGATGATAAGCGACGATACGTCGGGAAGGGGAGGAAGGTAATGGCGGCGATATAATACGATGACGATGGTGGAGGTAAGGGAAAAAGAGGAGGAGGAGGAGGAGGAGGAAGGGAAGGGGAAGGCAAAGCGGCGGCGGCGACGGGAAGGGCAGTTCGATTTTGTTTGGCTTGGTTCGGTCCGCTGGTTTTGGTACGAGAAACGACAACACATCAGAACTTAAGTACTTGTCCGCAGTACAATCGTATATATTGTATAAAATAGATATAAAATATAAAATATATAATACAAAAAAAAAAAGAAAAGAAAAAGATAACGATCCACACAGCATAACAAATATCAATAAGAAGCGCTTGCAAATGAGCAAATGACAATGCTGATTCGGCAACAATAATGATAGCAGCTGCAGCATCGCTCAGCATAGTATATATAGTATTGTTATAGCAGTCGTAATGAGAGACGAAGAGGAGACATATGAGCGTCTCATACTTGAATAAAAATATATAGAAACATATATATTCACGCAGAAGAAAATATAATGGTATATTTCGAAAACTAAAAACTAAAAATAAAACTAAAAATTAAAATCATCAAAGCTAACCCTAGCCTGAAAGGTTGATCAAGCTTTACTGTGCATTTACTCTTCCACTCTGCTTCGGGTAGCGTTCAGTTTGGCTTCCGGGCCCAAATACTTTGAAGAGTAGATTAATAGAGTCATCCGCATTGGATACGTATAAAGGATACCATAATCTAGTCTTGTGGGCAAGAAGCTCAGCGAAAGACCATAATCATAGAGAGAGCCGGTCTAGACTGAGTCTGTCGAGCGATCTATGTCGTCTAAGCAACGTTTAAAATAAGCCATAAGCCGAGGATCCTATCAAACCCCTTCTCTTTCTCTGTTTCCCCCTTTCGTTTTTCACTTCTGAACAAAAAACTTCAACATCGGAAGCAAGGGAGGGATGGACGGATGGAAACGTACACGGGCTGCAGCTGGTAAAAGCGGGCCTGACCATCACCCGCTCTTCCTCCTATCCACCACTTCTCTCCTGTCACCCCGTTCATCATACCTTCTGTCGAACTCGACGAACTTCTCCGCCGCCGGTTAGGCGAATGCTGTCGGGTGTTTGAAATCGATTGGGATGGGCTTTGTTGAGAGCCCGGCGGCGAGCACGGGACATTCGATCTGGTCGATGACATCACAGCGTTACCGCCCACCCCAGAAGAGGAGGATGTCGATGAAGTGGCAGGAGGGGAGGAGGATGGAGAAGACGAAGGGGCGGAGGGTGTCGCCGCCGCTGATTGTACAGATGTCGTGGGTTTCTGCAAGGCCGAATGAGCCCGGAATGCCACGAAGAGACTGGCGAGGAATGGCCGGTTTGATGGCATGACATGTGGATATGCCCTCTCTCTCTCTCGCTCTCTCTCTCTCGCTCTCTCTTGCCACTAGGGGAGAAATTTAAATCTGACAGATGAATCTAAGGGCCCGGAAATATGTTCAGGTAATTCGATGGGATAGAATTGTGAGAGTAGGGGAAACCGACTAGATTTGATAGCGGCGGTCAGCTCGTACGTCCTCGGAATCGAGATATTTACTTGAACTCGGTGGTTTCTTAGTGCCGTCATACCCGTCCGGCGGGTTCAGCAGGGGTAAGGAGATGGAGAGTGCGATGAAGTGCGGTCCGGAAAAGTATTTATCTGAAGTATTGTGGTATCGTGACTCGGACCCTAATATATCTATCGATCTTGGGAGCTGGATATGGATCGTCGATGCATAATTATTGTTTGACGTTTACTACTTTCTTGTCGTCATGGTTGAAGCGAAAGAAATTAAATCGGAGCCAATCAGGACAAGCTGATTTTCACCCAAGCCAAACCACCTCTTCTTATTCCTCCGTCCTCCTCCCGGACTGCCGCTGCCTGATATCGATATCATCACCAGATCCTCAATCATAACAAGTAGACCAAAGCTATATCTCCCGCTTGTCCTTACTAAAAATACAATATGTCAACGATAGTGAGTTTTCAATCCCAATTCTTACAGGGAAAAAAGATTGTCCTGCTAACTACGCCCACGCTGCTAGTATCGGAGCCCTTATGGTCCCAAGTAAGCCCACCCCAACCTTGGAACCCTTACAATTAATCCTCCATTGACGCGCAATTCTTTTATCACTCGTTAGACTCAAGAATGGACCGCGTATCGGCTCCTGGACCGTTAAGTCTCTTACCCGTCTGTACGTTGAAAGCTCATTCCCTCCCCCAGCGTCATTTGCTCTCTCCTCACGCTAAATATTCCCTTCAATATTCTTACAGAGGCGTTACGACGGGTGCCTTTGGTGGAGTAGCTCTCTTCACCGCCCTTTTCTTTGCTGAAGGCATACCTCGTGTAAGGAAAGATATCTTGCAAAAAATTCCCGTTTTTGGGTCTTACTGGATTCGGGAGATACCTCCATCGGACAACGTATGGCAACCTTCTCAGTGTTCACAACTCTACCTTCCATCTTGAATATATAAAATGTAAAGCTGACAGCGCTCATAGCCATTTTAATTTCTGCCCGTCGCCTTAACCCCGATCATAAATTTCTTGTGTGGAATTCTCAATTGGGAAGTGTTTTCCTGTATGTACATATACATAGACATTTAAATAGCCTCAGTTATCCAGAGCCTTTAAGGCGAACAGCGAAAAGAGAAAAAGAGAATAAAAGAATAAAAGAGAAAGGAAACATATAGTCCCCCATGAACCGTTCTCCGAAACGTCCTTTAGGAAGCCATAGTCATATTTCCAGACTTCTAGGTTTTCCCGATCCAACCTGAAGCAACAAAAAAGTCATGGATTTTGGATACCTTGGCTACGTCAATTTTGCATATCTCCTTCGCCTGTTTCTTTTTCAGCACACCTCCTTGTCGCATAGCCTCCTTGAACAAAAGATCTTTCATTACCAGATACGGTTTGGGATAAATCCCTAGGAGACTACACAATCGCTTTTCCTCCTCCGTCAAAAGATGAAGGTCCGGTGCGTTCTCATTGTTAAGAGCAAGCGGAGTAAACACCGCGGGTTGACTTAAAACAGCAATCGCAGCATTCACTTTTCGGTTAGGCGCTGAAGAGTTACCTTTGGTTTCTGCGATCTCCTCGCTACCCTGTGAGTGCGAGCTGCTCGCAATTGGTGCTGATGTTGGGTTCGAGATCGAAATGTTTATGTTCTTTAAGGCACCAGGATGAAGGAGGTGCGGTGACGATAGAATCGGCCCTTCAAGGGACCCGGTGCTTTTAGCGTTAACGCGATGACCAGAACGGTCGTTCTGTGTTCCGGGTTGCTTTAGGATGTTTGTCTAAATTCAAGGAATATGTTAAACAGATTACTAACTTGAAGATGGAAACAAGCAATTGATATCATGTCATCTACTTTCCCCCCCTCCTCTTTTCTTGGGGTTCCTTTTGTGTTTATTCTTCCTTTGCGGAGACAAACTAATAGTAATAACAATAATAACAATAATAATAAAGAAAAATAAAAGAAAGATGCACCTGGAGGAGATACCAGCACTTTGGGTGGTGATTGAAGTGGGGAATGGGAATGATGGGAGGGAAGTGAAGGATCAAGAAATGCAAATATAGCTGTGTGGTTCATACCCGGTGCGCCTTTTCAAGTTCGTATTTTGCCCCTTTATCTAGGTTTCTTATACCATACCTCCTCCACTCTTGTAACGTCAGGATGGCTTGCCTTAAACTTAATTCCTTCTGTAGGTCATCCGCGAACGATGTGTAGTCTTGGTGATTCATTATTCTCGCGAATGGTTTGGCTTTGTTGAGGAGTTCTTTTTCTTCCTTACTGCGCCGTTTTTCGATTGCTTGGTTCTTTTTATATTCAAGGAGAGCGTGCTCAAATATAACTTTTTTCCTTTCAACCCTTTGTGTCAGTCGATGGTTGTATATATCCATCACTGTGAGTTTTAGATCAATCTCAGGTTCAACCTGTCCTGTTACTGGGTTGATGCCGTCTCCAGGATCAAAATACATATCTTTCACTGTTGTCTCTGCTTCGTTTTCGTATTCAACTTCGAACTCCATTCTCCCAGGCATGTACCCTTGGACTTCATGACAAGCGGGCACACTTGCTGTAGGTTTTTTTTTCGGTGCCAATGGCAACGCATTAGCGGCAGCTGCTTTCCTTGTCTCGATGCGTCTCTTCTTGCGAGCTTGAAATTCCTCCCGAGGGATACTGTCTAATCCCCCTGAAGTCGCGGGGTCGGCAAGCTCAGGGAGCGGAAATTTGACAGACTCTATGTAAGTCTTGTAATAGTGATCTCGTACCTCGTCTTTCTCTCGACCGCCTCCGATATGATCAGCTATGTCAGACCATGAGCCAAGGCCGTAGGTCTCCGCTCCCTCTAACAAAAGTAACTCTTCATCGGCACCCCAGTCTTCATCAAAGATAGGGATTGAATGCTGCTCGATAACGCAATAAGAATGTGTAGCGGGACGGTGGTTTCCACAAGTTTTCCCTTCAGAAAAGCAAGAAACGCAGAGGTCGAATTCGGGACAGGAGGGATCAGCACAGCGAATTCGAACCTACTTCCAAAAGTCAGCAGATGCGAGAAAATGAATTGAACCTTCTCTCTTCCCATCATTTTTTTTCTTTCTTTTTTTATCTTCTATCGAGTGGAGAGTTTTGCGAGGTAGACGAACAGTTGATGATATGTCAGCAGAACAAACATCGCAATGAAACCTAACACCAGATTCGGCGGCGCGCGCGGTCGCGTTCGATTTCTTTTTTATAACAGTCATGCTAAAGAACTTTACCGATCGAGGGAGGAGACGATGATGAGGATGATTGTGACTATGAGGAATGATGATGCATCGATGTCGGTGTGGCGGTGGTGGTTGGTCTAGGCGTGGTGGTTGTTTTGGGGTATAAAACAAGCGAGAAAAGACAATCTTGCTTTCCCCCAAGTTGCATCTTCGAAGCTGTCCTTTTTTAGTTCCATGCTAGTTACTTAAATACTTAAGTACTTAGGTATTTGAGTACTCAAGTACTAACTTACTTACTTGCTTGCTTACTCGGAACTGACTCTTAAGCTACAAAGCAATAGCAAGCACATTACATAACATGGTAGCCTAGCTCACCCGACTGCTGGTACTTGAGCTCGTACACACATCACCCTATACCCCAGCTAAGCTATAGCTATCACCACGCGATAATTTCAATAAAAGTACCAGGTGCACATCTACATCTGTAGAACTCGTCTCTTACCGCCCAAAATTTGTTCAACTAAATGTCCCCGCTCAGGTAAGTAACAACAAATTAAGTAGCTTGATTCCGCTTCAAGTTGTTATCGTGGTGCTACAGCTAACTCTTAGCACCTCCTAGACCATCCTACAGTTAATAATACCCCTTCATATATCGCACGCTTTTTTAACTCTCTATATACTCAAGGATCAATATATATAGACGTATAGATATATATCCATCTTTCCTCGACTCTGGACTCGTCTGCCGCCGAATATGGTCTTTCCGGGAGAGTTTCCGATATGGCATCCGAGGAGATGATATCTCGCCGTCAAATTCACAACCGACGAGGTAAACCCGGCAGCCACACTCGCAATACCTCCCGCTACCTCAGTAAGGGCTTGGACGAGCCGGAATGGGGACCCTCTGGAACCCCGGTAATAGTGGAAGAACAAAGGAAACAACGTTTAAGAGCTGCCCTTCTTGCAGACAATCAATCATCCACCGCCACCAATCACGACCGCTGGAAGAGGCGTTCGTCAATCCCAGTCGAAGAAGAACCCTCAAACGATGGACGAGAAAATGAGGATGTGTTAGTGTATGTTCATAAGGTTCAGCCCACAGACACCCTCGCCGGTGTCCTTTTGATATATGATATCGAACCTACGGCTCTCCGTAAGGCCAACCGACTATGGCCAAATGATAGCATACAAATGCGTTCACAGTTGTATCTTCCCGTCTGCGACTGTGCCGTCAAAGGTGTACCAATTCTGCCACAAGGCGAATGTCCCATCGGTCACGCGATACCTGAGGATCGTAAAGGCAAGACAATCAATGATTCACATATGAACACCGAAAACACGACTTCAAAGGCTCAGCTCCTTACTTCCGATGGGCACCACTCATTTATCCAAATAGACCCGATAGGTGTTGTCGAGATAGTGAGGTTAGCGCGCCCGAAACTTTCTCATTTCCCACCTGCTTCAGTCGAACCACCTGCTTTATCAGCTTCTCGAATCTCAGACAATAGTAGTGACATCATGCGCCAAGAACACCCACAGCTTGGAAGCGATGCTGGAAAAGATACACTTGAAAGTCTGGAAGTCATAGGCGCAGCTATCGAAGGGTTCGTTCGAAGAGTCGCCGCGAGTGCAAGAACAAATTGGGTCAACAAGACAACGAATGATATTATTGAACTTACATCACATATCAACCGACGGCCTGACCCTACAAATGGCAAAGGGTCAGCGTTTAATCGGGCATATGCCACCAGCAGCCACCGAAATAACAATGATGATGATGAGGTCCTTACCTCCTTTGCAACTACAAACAGCTTAGCTCTCCAAACCGGCAGTTTGGAAATGCCAAGAAATCGCCGGTCGGCAAAGAGAACGAACGTCTCTGACCGTTGACTACAAGAGGAACAGTATATCAAAATAATTAGAAGCCGTTATGTTTCGGACCACCAGCTCATTTATCTCGAGTGGAAGTCATTGCAAAATACTAAATACTACGATTAATCGAAATATCCATCCGAATTATCGTCTTTTGCGACCTTATCATTGAATTTCGTGTCCTTTCTCTTCTGCTTTGTTTATCTGATTCTTGCCTGGTAATTGCCTCTGGATGCCATGGGATCTCAATTCTGAATTCCTGGATATGGAAATAGTTAAGGCTAGGCCCGGCTTCCATTAAGGTTCGTCAGATTTGATGAACCCGATCCATCTTGTTTTGGCTAATTCCAAATATTCCAAATTCACTTCCTAGATGTCACTTCCATCCGATTTGCAACTAACTTACGCCAGCGAGACTACGCGAGAGGATTGCCGGTAAATGAAAGTAATAACGACCGCGAATTCAATCGATATTCTCTTTTTCGAATATTTTGTACATATACAGTCTATAACCGACCATTTAATCTAGTTCAATCCACTTTCCCATCCGCATCGCCGACAGTTACATCGCCGACAAGGAGTTCACTCAGAAGCTCGAGAATAGCCACGAAGACGCAAAGCAGACTAGCAATAACGAAATGACTTATCGTTGTACCGATATCCAGCCAGCTACCCTCGTCCTTAACCATATAGAAGAAGTTCAATGTGAGAATGTCACTTATAGACATGACAATCATGAACAGTGCTGAGGGAGGCACGCGGATGATTCTATTTAATATCCCAAGATTCGCTGATATAATGACGAAAGGGATTAACAATTTGAAAATGAGGAGAGCTCCCATGGCGAAAGGGTTGAAAACGGGAATAAGTCGAGTAACCGATTCGAGAGAGAAAGAGCTAAGAGAAGCTACATTCCCAGTTCCAAAAAATCCAGCTTGGATGAAGAAGAAGAAAAAGAGGGCAATGCGGTTGTCTCCAAGAACGAGTGGCCTTGTACCATTCTTGTAGTTTGTCTTTCTATTCTCTGTCTGGTTAGCGGATCGGTGAAGTTTATATTCCATTTGCACCCAAGACGCAAGCATTGCGCAGAAAGCTACGTAAAATAACCCTTCATACGAGATGGTTAGAATTATAAAGGCAGGGGAAAAGGTTAAGAAAAGGACCATAAGCCGATGTTGGTAGTGACCTAGCGGCGAGAAACTATGGAGCGGCAGCGCGAGTAATGATATTCCTTTGTGGATTTAATCAGTTGCTAGGATTGATACCTTAATAGCCCTCGGAAACTCACCAAGAATCGACCATCCCAAAACTCTATTTCCAAACGGAAGACCTTGTTTAGAACGAAGAGATACGACGCTCCCGTGGGTCACAATCATAGACAGCACAATCAACCCACACTGTCGCTCTAAATTAGACCCCGACGATCAGTTGGTTGTTAGGATTGATTGGCTTTACCTGAAATCCTAGCAATGATTGCATATATAACCCATTAAAAGCCTGAAGGAATTTTTGTTCATGAGGTTTGAATATCCGGTGACCTTGCGCAATATAACCAATACCAGCTGCAAGCATTAAGAATCCTGCTGCATGACTTGGTGGTTTTTAGCGTTTGCTTTTGGGAAAGGGGGTAAACGAATGCTCACATTTGTACTAAGCTCTCAATCTTAATGACCGGCAGCACTGTAAAGATGCTCATTGATAGACAAGAAACTGTCCAGAACACAACGGTAGACACGTTTCGCTTCACAAAATCACCGCCATGTGATAATGGCCAAGTAGTCGCGAGGATGAAGCATATTGTGAATACTATACGCTGGAAATACCCGTATACCTGTACCAGTAGTAATTAGCATAGAACTTGAAAATGTGGCTTGCAACCTACAATCGCTTCTAAAACAATTAAGAATCCCAAGCTTTCTATGATGAGGCGGGTAGCTCGTTGTTTTTCATGGGCTTGTGTAAGTAGAGGAAGGCCGATTGTGAACGAATCCCGAGAACACCATACTTGCCACCAGAAGAATATTGGAGCAAAGGCGTATATATAATAGGTCCAGGGGCTATGCTGTAAATAAATTATGGCAAAGACCCCAATAAGCAAACTAAAGAAACCTATGAAGGCTCCTATCGACCATTCGATACTAGCTGGTTTCTTCAAAAAGTGCTGCTGGATAACGAAAGCTAAAGCGAATAGTATCCATCCAAGATACCCTAGGGTCACCAAAGTTCTTAAGAACAACCAGTCATATCTAGGCGAGAAGTTGGTTAACAAATTATTATCGATATCGTCGAATATCCGATGACATACGTTTGCATGTATCTTAGACCTCGAAGCGAATCAGATATCAGAGATTTGCACTGGTTTATCGCCGCACCATAATCTTCAGATTCAATAAGGGCACGGATACTCGCTATTCTAGATTCATTTGAATTCGTTCCATCATGTAACGGAGCAAACGGGACAAAATTTATTTGAGTGGCCATTTTGCTTGCTATTTGCTAGAGCCGTTAATCCGATTTTATACTTGGACGTTGTAATGTTGGTAGCCGGAGAGAGTAGGCGACCTTGGGGTTGATTGATAGTTTGTACGTACCTTCCTTAACCTTAAACATCTCCAAAATCTCAAGGGCGTTTGCAAAGATAGACTGGGCCTTTGCCCGATCTGTGGCATTTAAGAAATCAAGAGGAAGAACTCCTACAGAATTTGCAGGGAAGTCCAGTCCAACTAAATGTGCCATTAAAGCTGCGACATCAGCTTGATCTACGTCTACCCGTTTCACATGGTCTAAATTCCAATCGCTTGAGAATGAATCATGACCCTGTGCGATTCCGGCTTGAGTAATATCTGGTTTTCGGATACCAGCTCCCCAAGCAATAAGCGGTGTTCTTGTATTATCGGGATGTCCATCACCGTGTGAACCCCAATCAGACATCCCATGATCAGCAGTGAAAACCCAGGCCGTTTTCCCGTCGTTTTCGTAGAAGTCGTTAACCATTTGGACTAGTCGTTCAACGCCTTGATCAACAATCTCAAGATTTCTCAGATACTCTTGGGAATATGGTCGATAGGCATGGCCCGAAGTATCTAACCCGAGCAAGTGAAGGAAGAATACGATTTTGTCAGCATGAAGGGCCGCTCGGAGCTCAGGGTCACCCGCAGCTTGCGCGAAGAAATATTTGACATGTTCAAAGACCCATGTGTCCAGCATGGTTGCATCCGCAGTCCAGTCTTCATCTTCTTCCGAGTACATAAAAGCATCGATCTTTCCCGGAATAGCGCCCTCCTTGAACATTGGAAGAATATCTGGGGATCCCCAGCTCCAAGTGTGCCTGCTTTGATTGAAAACACTATCAAAATTGACGGGATTTAGCTTCCAGCCGGTGGTAACAGCAGATACATCTTCATAAAGCCCTGCTATTAGTGCCACGTGCCCTGGGCGAGATTCTGTAGGCATTCGTGTATGGGATACTCCAAACGTTCCTTCTTGGAGGATTCGAGATCGAAGAAAGGGGGCAAGCGGCCGGGGTCGTGCATCATCACCATCTTTGAGGAACGGCGGAGTGTGTGATTGGAAGCATTTGTCGGCACGGAGACCGTCTCCTAAACGGGTCAAGAAAACCCGGTTGTAGGGAACATCGAATCAGTATACGAGAAGACACTGGATAACGACCACGGTAGGAATTTTGGGGTGTTTTAGAACGATGAGATGCACAACGGTAGATTATTTCGAGAGGTGGGATGTCAACAAACCAACAATGAGAAATAGACGTTTTGCTGGAGCTTCGATGCCGCTTGAGTGGTGGCGCATCCCATGAACAATTGGCGAGACAAAGTAAATGTCGAATATCGACCATATGTAAGCGAAATGGAAAATGGCTGCAATAGCCAAGAATGTAAGGCGTGTGAGTTGCATCGCTGCAACTGATAATTATAGTGGTGTCGCGATTGAAGCTTTTGAAGATGTAATGGTATGAATTTTTAGTAGCATGCGGCGACGGAATACTTTGAAGGATCCCTAACGAATGAGTATTAACGTATTTTGTTGTAAACTGTCAACATGCAGCCCTTGAACCCCTTTGGCAGTGGGGTTTCGTTCGTTATGATTGCACGGGTTGCAGCAACTGCAAGCTACCAATCGCGCGAGTTTCTTCCTAGCACCTAGCCTCGAGAACCAGGCGCTGGCTTACTTAGCTAGCACCTGCGCAACCAATAGTCAATCAACATGCAACACAGTTATATACTTCTTAAGTAAGAACTTAGCTTAGCACCGTACTTAACTTGAGGAAGTAATTAATACGCGTACTGACTTGGTACTCGTTAACAACAATCTGTTACTTACCCGCGGTACCCGTCTATATCTACATTCTCGGTATCGGAGAATGGAATGCAATGGCGACCCTCGATGAACTAGCACGTCTCGCACTCGAAAAATGTCTTAAAGTACCAGGTTCCCATCGTTTGATAATATCAGTGTCCGGTATTCCAGGTTCAGGTGCGTACATGTCTGACAGCTCAATCGGCTGTAGCTACTTATGTATATCTGTATCTACGTATCCAGCTACTCAAACTACATAGTAATATACCGGATTAACACGCATAGCAACCAGGCAAAACAACATTTTCAAATGCTTTAGTTGAAAGAATAAATGGTAATTCTTATTTCACTTAAGCTCTAGATTTAGCCTCCCAGTTACTCGTGTTGGCTACCTAATGCTACAACTGGGATATATCGATATCTAACTTGCACTCAATAAATTATTTTAGGGATAGCGCAGCTGCAATATGGATTCGCTCTTGCCTGTGTGGTAGGAATGGATGGATTTCATCTCTCGAGAAAGGATCTCGATTCATTTCCTATTACTGCAGAGGCTCATCGACGAAGGGGCGCCCCATTTACGTTTGATGCAAAAGGATTGCATCAGTTGATCGAGAAGCTGAAAGAGCCAGTGTCCTCCGTCATCTACGCCCCGAGTTTTGATCACGCCATCAAGGTCTCTCTCTCTCTCTCTCTCTCTCTCTCTCTCTCTCTCTCTCTCTCTCGTTTTCTTTTTTCCTCTTTTTTTTTGGGGTCAGACGCACTAATATTCCCAATTATATATATATCTATTGTAGGACCCTGTGTATGACGATGTTACCATTCTTCCTAGCCAAAAAATTATTGTCTTCGAGGGAAATTATCTCTGCTTCCAACCGTCAGATATTCCAGAGAACCCCCCTGAACGGAGTACATACCCCTCGCCACTATGGAGCGAGATTGCGAATCTCTTTGACGAAAGGTGGGTGCTTAGTACACCACTTGAAATTACCACTTCGAGACTCGCATTGAGGCATCTCAAAGCTGGGATCGTAAAGTCCTTGAATGAAGGTTATACCCGTGCGAATGGGAGCGATAAACAGAATGCAGAGGATATCATTCGCTGGAGGACTAGTTTCGATCGGATGATCCCCACGCTTGCACTATAATAATCTACTGGGATTTTGAATACTTCAACTGAAGAAAATTAGATAAATCACAGAAAATCGGCGATATTTATTCCCGATGCGCGCCTGGACAGGGGTCTAAGAAGATTCTCTACCGGATACTTTCATGAAGCCAGCTTGTTCTAGTGTGTAATTAGCATATTCAATCGGTAACCGATGTATATTACTAAACAAATATCTAGCCGTGCGCGCAGAGTCGTACCAATTTCGCAGTTCTAGTCACTACTAACAATAGGTATATATACCTAAGTATATATACTTATTTAAGCACTTAAGTAAGTATCAGGGTCTTGCAATTGTCCAGAATGTTCCTTTAAATTGTTGTGTGCAAAGCCATCCCACTTAGTCTCCTTATGAGACTGCTCGCAGCGAGACCACTCGTTGCCAGCATCCCGCTCACAAATAGTTTGAAACCCTCCACAACACAAGTTACAAAGTGCTTATCCGAGGCCGAGACGGAGCACCTAACTTGGGCTCATACATCTACAACTAAGCTATCGATATCTCCCTCAAACCGCACTCCCGTTACTTTCCGCACGTCATTATATAAACCACCAAACTTAGATAAACTCTACCATAGCTTCATTGCCATTTCGGAGATGCAGGAACAGAGCCAGGAAACCGTAAAAGACCTAGACTACGAACTTAGGTACACATGAACAGAACAAACTCGTTGACATCACATATACTTAGAACAGGAACACTCGCGTCGACCTTCAGACACTCCAGGAAATTATCGCTAGATTGAATAATCTAAGAAACGACAGGGATCACTATATCAAGGCCTCGGATATCGAGGCAATATTTTGTTCGCTAGATACCGAAATTGCCGTGCGGCCCCAGGACCTGTCGAGAATAAATGGAGATCTCGTATTGCCCACCCGAGATAAGGACAAGCTCCCAGGTGCTCTAACCAGCTAGATAAAGATATATGATTCCTTTTACTAATTATTTCTATAGAGAGTCGAGCCTTGGAGGAAATTCTGCTCCTCTTATCTTTGTGCTACATGACTATTGGCAAGAACAACGAGGTACCTGCCTTGTAAGGACCCCGAGCCCCTTTATATATAATTCTACTTCTACCCCCCTCTTATTCTTACTGGGAAGCTTCGGACAGAGTAGTCTAACTTGATATCAATGCAGATATTCAGTTTTGTTAGTTATAAAGGTAGGTTGTCCGTAAAAAACGATCATAAATACCAGGGGAAATAGAGGGCTGAAGATCATTACATGATATAAAACACAATAGATCCTCCTTAGTCATCTCATGAATGCCGGGATTTATTCGCGTCACGATTTAGCAACCCTTGAAGCGAAGTTTGAAGAGGTTGGCCGGATCATCGAACAAGGCAAGGCGAAGTATGGCTCAATGTGGATAAACTTCTTCAAATTCCAGCTTGAGGACTGTCAGCAATCCTTAGTTACTGTGACACACAACCTGGATGGTCTATCCCATCATTTGGATCCGGTATACGAGAAACTTGTATCATTGATTCGTCAAATAACTGCTGTAGGGTCGAGACCAAAGGTCAGCTCCCTCAGTCGCTACCAAAGCTATAATCAAATCTCTTGTTTGCTGGCTGACACATCCTTTAACAGGTGGTGCTGTCAGAAATAAAGGAACTCCAAGACAAAATAGCTGAGGTAGAATTAACTCGTGTTAATGGGAATTTCTTGGCGCCAGATGGAAGTGTGCCTCGAGGCCAGGAGTTTGTAAACGAACTTCTAGAGAAATGCAAACTCATAGCAGACTCAATAGTCAACAATTCCCTCCAGGTTGATCCTGTGTTTCACGAAATACATGGGCAACTAGTTGGAATTAAAGGAAGGCTCGAACAGCTACAACTAACCCAGGTCTGGTCGAGAGAAACCGACTTATTCGACCTCCTACAGCATCTTCGGCTTATCGATAGCCAAAGAGTAAACGATAGATTTGTAGACCCAAATGATAATAATATATCACCCGAGGACGGACAAAAGGTTGGGCATAATATCTACCTCACCTCCCATATTTAGTTCGCGTGCTGACCTGGCCAGTTCCTTCTATACCTGCTGCGCAAATCGTACGCTCTAATCTATGAGCTACTATATACATCGAAACCAATCAGCGAGTCATTGCAGCCGATATTCAACCAATTGTCAACACTCAAGAAATGCCTTTTAGAAGTTCAACGTTCTGGAGGGGTATCCTCCCCGAGAGAACTTTTCCCATTCTCAATCAATAAGTGTTCCCTATGTTGTCAAGTCAAGTTCTTTGGCACTAACTGCTGTCTCTTTATACAACTCGCTTCAATCGACAACCTGAGGGTATTTCATTCCTTTAGCTATATATACACACCCATGCTTAAGGTGTATGTATTTGAAATGGAGATGCTAATTATAATGAATTGTATACAGAAAGATGGGAAATTCTACGTCGGCAACGAAATAGTAGGTTTTTCATATTTCCCCTTTCTAATTTATTAGCATAAAGAAGGAAGTCACTCGCTTATTGGATGTTTCCAACATAACAGCCCGAAGGTCAAGGAGCGGTCAACGGTCTGTTGGAGGAATGTTACGAAATTTGCCACGAATTGCGATGTCAAACGGAGGAAGGATCATAAAAATAAGGCGTGTTAAGTGAATATTCTACCACAATAAATCAAACAAGATCAGAATTTTCTGAACAAATGAGGGCTCGGTACTCGTGTATTTGTAGAATGGCATATGTTCCCATCGCATTGTATTTGGCGTGGAGAGCTTGAATGCTTTGTTAGGGTGATTCGAAATTTGAAGATACACAGCCCAGGCGGACGGCGCGCCGCTTCCAGATGCCCAGTGATGTCATTTTTGAGAGATGGCTGACTACTTTACTAGCCGAATCTCACGCGCGTGTGTCGTGCACATGCATGCAGGTGCTGAGTCCAGGTTCCATGAGAGCCTTGGCATCCGTTTCCTGTCGGGCAAGCGAGTCTGCAACTTTTTCTTTTCAGCCAAACGGTTTTGCATCCAACCTCTCTACTTGTTAGTTGTATCGCATTGTATTGTCCATGTCCTTGAAGCCCTTGCAATCCAATATCCCAGCACCATGCAGCTCCCCATCAATGAAGCGCTGAGCGGCATACT
This sequence comes from Arthrobotrys entomopaga, assembly GCA_012184315.1. Classification (NCBI taxonomy): domain Eukaryota; kingdom Fungi; phylum Ascomycota; class Orbiliomycetes; order Orbiliales; family Orbiliaceae; genus Arthrobotrys; species Arthrobotrys entomopaga. The sequence continues at coordinate 114,969 of LDDX01000260.1, forward strand.
TGGAAGCGTATCCTTAGCAGCGTGGATATTCTTGATTGTAGGCTTCATATCTTAATCTGTCTCTCAAGTTTGTTCATTCCTTTACTGACAGTGTCCTGGGTGTTACAATCATAGGTTCCTCAGCTTTGGGAAAATTTTCAGAACCAAAGCACCGAGGCCTTGAGTTTCTGGTTCTTAGTGATATGGCTGCTAGGTGACGTTTGTAACTTGATGGGTAAGTGAGGTATTGACGAGGAACTCCATTTGACAAATGAATGCACCGAATGTGCGTCTAAGAGAGAATAAATAGGGGCCATATGGGCCAGTCTTCTCCCTACGGTTATTGGAATCGGCATCTATTTCTGCTTAATCGATTCTCTCATGTTGGGGCAGGTTCTGTATTACAATCATTATCGTCCTCGGAAGCAAAGACCCAACGGACGACAACATTCCGACATGGCCGAACCTTTACTTGGTTCCACCTCAACGCCCCGTCCTTCTCAGCGAAGAGATAGCCTATCTCAAGTTTTTACAGATGAAAAGTTTGATGGAGCGGCCGTTAGAAATACAGTTTCGGTTGTCGTCGTTGTGATGGTGGGCTCTGGTGGGTGGTTTATTGCCTGGAAGGCTGGAGCATGGAACCCTCCAGGTGATATGCCTAATACCACAGCACCCTTAGGTGCTCTCGTACTCGGATATGCTAGTAGCTTTTTTTATCTTACGTAGGTATACCCTTACCGGCTCATTCGGACTGGGAAAAAAAAAAAAAGTTTTGACTGCTTTAGTAGTGCTCGCCTTCCTCAGATCTACACAAACATCAAACGTCAGTCTTGCAGCGGCCTGTCTATACTATTCTTCATTCTATCGACAATTGGAAATTTAACATATGGAGCGAGTGTGAGTTGGTGTTTAATTGAAAATTGTTTCGTTGACGCTAATAATATATAACTTGTAGATTTTGAGTCATTCATTGGAGAAAACCTATTTGCTCAATAACATTCCTTGGCTCCTTGGATCAGTGGGGACATTAGTTCAGGATTTCGTTATTTTCGGTCAATTTATTCATTACGGTCGGCTTCGAATACTACGGCCACGACGGAGATCCAACAATATACTCAGAGATTGAAGATAGGCAAATTTCCAAGTCGGGGCTAGGATAAACTTATATAAAATATCCCGGTTGGCCGCTCTCCCATTTGTAGTGAGTCTCTCATATTATAATAGACAAAAAATAACGACCGCTCGTTCGGGAGAGCGTAGTTGTGTATAAAGATTTTGTGGGTTTTCCAGAGTAAAAAGATGTAGGTACGAATATTCATCTGAACGACAGTACGCAGCCATCGAAAATAAAGTAATTACAGCACAATTACAGTGTTCAGTGGATATTTAAAGGGGTGACATAACGCCGTGGAGTACGTATAATGCGTCCATATGGATGAACCAGAAACGAATAATGCAGGAAAGAAAAGGAAGATATACACGGGTAGAACGGATACGACAATCAATCGAAAAGACCGAAGCCCATATCCTCGTCCGATTCCTAATATTTGGCTCAGGCGTTAATAAAAGATTATCACAGATACTCGATTAGAGATATTTTAAAAATCGACGAACCTCTTTTTCTTCCTCCTTGGCCTCTTCCTTTGTTTCCTCTGCCGCAGCAGCAGCTCCACCGGCAGCGGCAGGGGCTCCACCTGCAGCAGCGGCACCACCTCCTGAACCAACATTTAATAATAAATCTTTTACATCCTTTCCTTCTAGCGCCTAGAGCAAGGGTCAGACACAACAAAGGTTGAGATTGCATAAGTATTTCCAGAAGGGAAAAAAAAAAATTAAGAGCGAACCTTGGCAAATAGAGATGTCCAGATTGGCTCGATGTCAACGGAAGCTGCCTTTAGAAGTGTCTGTAATTTCTCGGCCTAGAGGTTTGTATGTTATAGAAGGTTAGATGGGTGTTTTATTTTGAACAATAAATATAAAATTAACACGATATTAAGCACTGGGAACAGGATGAACACACAGTGATATCGATCTGCTCATCCGCCAGGATAAGGGCAGCATAGGAAACGGCAAGCTCGGTGGTAGCCATTGAATGGATAGAATGAGATCTATTGCAGGATTGAGACAAAGCCAGTTGTATGGTTAGCTATCAAGTTTAGGATGTGCTTTGTAAAAGTGGCGCAGATGTAAGGGAGAGCAAGCCTTTAGCTTACAGAAGATTTTGGTGTTATTTGTGATTGAGGGGTTTCGATGTGATTGATGATAGTGATGTAGGAGAGATGATGAGGGTTAAGATTGGAAGGCCAAATTTGAGGGCCGAATTTTTGTGGGATGGGGGTTTCGAGGTGTTTGTTTGACATGGCTGTGCTACCCGAACTGGGCAAATTATCAACGCACGCAAACCAATGGAACGAACAACTCGCCAGCGGAAAGCAGTCAACCACATTTATTTTCAATTTCGTCGGATACCAACGATCGTGATAGTGACGGATATGAATTGGTATATCTCAAGAAGCCTCTTCTCTATTTTAAATAAATGACCGCTCTAGTGAGGTTATTTCGGCCCTCCTTTATTCAGTTTTACATATTAAAACAAACGGATACGATCTTTTCTGTGATTTCTGGTGAGAACCCTAAAACGAGCGGGAAAGCCCTAATTAATCGAGAAGCGCTCCTTGGCGCAAGCGCCACCACAGTCTCGAGAGCCAAACCGACTGCGTTGTTCGGGTCCAGCTACGAGACTGGCGCCACCATACAGCACAACACAGCATAACACAGTACAACACAGTACAACACATATTACAGAGCTTCGAACCGACAAACAACAACCAAGCATCAATCAATCACTTCGAAATCAACTAGCCTCGAGACCAGGCAGACAGAGGGCAGAGGAAATCAACATCAATCATGCATCAATCTCGGGGGGAGAGATCTTAATGATGTAACGTAATAAGCACATGAATAGCATGTTGGCCTAAGCGCGAGATTGAATGCTAGCCCATCCGTATGCTTGCTCATACCATCGTAACCTACACACTCAACATTATTAGTACACCGTCTAGCTCGTATCCGCTTCAAAGAGGCGTCACTGTAAACCTACCAACTCTTCAGCGCTCGTTGGGTGGATGGCGACGCAATTATCAAAATCCGCCTTGGTTGCCCCCATCTTCATTGCGACACCAAAACCTTGAAGCATTTCCGCACTTCCAAGACCAATGATGTGAAGACCGACCACTCGTTCGTCCTGCCCAACGCAAACGAGTTTGTAAGATGTTGGTCCCTTGCTTTCTAGCATCGCATAATACATTGCTACAAAAGAAGTCTTGTAAACTTTCACCGCTTCGTCTCCGTATTTTGCTCTCGCCTCTGGTTCCGTCATGCCGATGGCGCCGATTTCCGGATGAGCAAATACAACCGATGGAATATTTTCATAACTTAATTTTCTCGTCGAAAATTCATGCGGTCCGAAGAGTCTCTCGGCTAACTTCCGTCCGGCAGCAATCGCAACTTTGAAAGATTCATTGTTGTCAGACCAACTCTTCGGTGGATGTATAAGTCCCCTTGTCAAACTTACCAGGTGTTAGTTCCACCTTCCCGCATACATCCCCGAGCGCATATATGTCATCAATTTTTGTGTTCTGATACTCATCGACTTTTATCATGCCAAGATCATCGGTCTCAACACCAACCTTCTCCAGCCCAAGGCCTTCGATCAAGGGTGCTCTACCTATCGCCCACAGTAGGGTGTCAACCTCCAATTGTTGTTCGCCTCCATCAATATGGATAAGAAGCGACCCAGTGCTTGTTTTTTCAACTTTACTAAACTCCCGTGACCCTCTGTGGATACGAATGCCGATCTTCTCGTAATGGTTGGTGAGGACTTCTTGAATCATAGGGTCAAATTTGCGTAAAACTGTTTCCCCACGGATAAACAGATGTGTTTCAGATCCTAGGGCATTGAATATTCCTGCCAGTTCTACGGCAATGTATCCAGCCCCAACAAGCGCGACTCGTTTTGGGAGTGTTTCTAGTTCAAAAAAACCATCACTTGTGATTCCATATTCAGCCCCAGGTACTGTCTTTGGAATAAGAGGATATCCACCTAATAATCTATTAGCAGGCTATAAATATTACTGATGAGAGGCTATCATACCCGTCGCGATCAATATTTTCTTTGCTTTGATAGTTTTGCTTTCCCCGGAGCCGTCGGTTGAACGCAGGGATACCTCGTTCCGTGACACGAAACTAGCATGTGCTGATATGTATTCAACACTATCTTTATCTAAGTTCCGTTCATAGATCCCATTCAAGCGTTTTATATACGCATCTCGTTTATGCTTGAAAGCATTCCAATCGAAGGGAGCCTTCTGCTCGAGATGAAACCCATAGCCGACCGCGTCATGTATGGTCTCGGCAATGAATGCTGCGTTCCAGCATATCTTCTTAGGAACACAACTATAGAATGATTTCCGGTCAATATAAATACTACAAATGACGGCTACCGAAAAATATCGGCGACGCTTATAAACATACCCCACATTTACGCATGTACCGCCCAATCTGCCACTCTTCTCTACGATAGCGACATTTTGGCCATATCTACTAGCAGCCCTTCGTGCGGCTCCTAGACCACCACTGCCACCGCCAATGACCAGAAAATCATATTCATCGAGTCTCGATATTGGTGCCATTGTAGACAGATGTCGTCGAACGGAGGATAATCGCGACGCTGCGATAGGCGAGCGACGTGTTAAAACTGAAGATATCAGGTTTGCGGTTTATGGCTATCAGCCGAGTAGGGTGGAGAATTCAAATTCCAGGAGAATGTAAATTGGAGCGAAGAAGTAAGATTGGGCGTTTAGGTTCGATGGCTAACTTGTATTCGTTAAAATTTCCAACATCTCCCGCCGTAAATTTAGTAAGCCCGCTAAATTACCCCGCCCTGTCTTGCAGAGGGGAAGAATTCCAAAGCAACCCTTTGACGAGAGCTCCTATGCATCAGAGATACCTCGATTGCTCAAGTGCTGTCACGGGTAATCAATATCAAAAGCTTACTCCCAAACAAGATGCAACCTAATCAATTGATATCAAGTACTTAAGTTTTTAAGTAGTCAACCAGCCTTGACTTCTCTTGAATGTTTGTCCCGCTCGAGCGCAAGCAGTCTCCACATCTATACCATTTTCGGCGGAGGGTTTCGGGTTCGCTTACGCTCTGAAGATTTTGGAGATGCGAATTGGCCGACAACCGAAATGCAAAGACTAGGGACTTAGGCTTACTTACTTATGCATTGCACCCGTTCTAATAAGACCAAAAGTCTTACGTACTTACTTAAGCACTTGTCTAAGTATAGATAACTATAATAGTGATAGTAAACCGCTCTTTTCTCAAACAGCGACAAATACCGCCTAGTGGATGCATTCGCAGCATGACGCGCATTTTGTGTGTAGATGCATCATGCATCAACACCTTATAGATCTTCCAATCTAGCCTCGAATCCAGGCGCTAGGGTCACAACAGAAAGCCCTTGCGATAACCAACATGAACCCGCGCACCATCCCGATATATCATCTTTCTTGGAGCAACATTGTACCCAGAACTTTCCTAGCATTCACATTTCTCCTGGGCTAGATGGAGTCCCGAGTCACGACAATGCGGAACAAGGACCTCAAAAGCATACTCCAAAATTGCGGTTGGCCTGTTTCAGGCATCAAGTCTACCTTGATCAATCGTATAAACTCCCAACTTCACCAGTCGAGGTTGACTGTGCTTCACCGTTCCAAGACTGGGATATTGCAGCAATCGAAGAAGCAGCCAAAGGAGCACCGAATTCTCAGCCTTGACCTGGGAATTAAGAATATTGCCTTTTGTCTTTTAAAAATTTCTCGCGAGCACCTCACAACTGAGTGCAAATCCAAACCAGAAATCCTAACATGGAAAAGATTCTCCCTCCTAGATATTTCGAACAGCACGTTTCTCGATAAAACGTCAGACCTACAAAAGGCTACCAGCCTTGGTGGAATGGATTTCTCTGCCCATTCACTTGCGCCTTTCGCCACGTCCTTGGCCAGACAACTCACAGCGATTCACAAACCGACAATAATCGCCATTGAAAAACAGAGATTCCGGACGATGGGATCGGCAGCGGTGCAGGAGTGGACAATAAGAGTTAATACGCTCGAGGCAATGCTTCATGCAACCTTGCGATTGTTGCTAGAAGAGGGAGTCTGGAAGGAGGGTTCTACTTGTAGCATTTGCCCTCAAAGAATGACGAGATTCTGGTTGGACCGCAATGGTATTTCCCAGGAGTCTCGGATTGGAAAGGCAACTAAACTTTTGAAAGTCGACTTGGTCAGGACATGGCTACAAAAAGAGCAAACAGTAGCATACGATGAATGTAACGATATTGTTACTGAGGCTGTTTCTTTGTTTACAGAGACACAGAAACATCCCAAATCTGACACGACCGAAAAGATTGATGATTTGGCAGACTGTCTTTTGCAAGGCGTCGGGCTGATAGAGTGGGAGAAAAACCGGCAAATACTTCAAGACGAGTGGGGAGAAGCTGAAAGATAAACCATTTTCATATGGGATATGCTATCATCCCTAATCAACGAATATATAAGAAATCTAAATTTGATCACACGGTGCATAGGCACGCAGATATCATAGTTCTAATTATAAATGAAATTTCTATCATTACATCAGCTACCATCGGGAAGAATCCGTTTATTTCCCAAGGGCTCAAAAATTCGAAGACGGGTTCATGCTTCTGAAGGGTGGCTTCTTCCTGTGATCCCCGCTGCCGCTGCCAGCGAGCGTGATAGTGTCGTTGTTTTGAATGCTCGATCTCGACAAGGAGTTCAGGTTTGGTGCTTTATGCTCCAGTGAAACCCCTTCCTCGCTTTCCCTGCGGCTAAACCATATGCGCCAAACAACACCCGCAATACCGACGATGGAAAGAATACCAACAATACTGACGACAACTCCTATTATAATTTTCTTTTGTTGTGGAGTGACTCCAGGGGAGGATCCGGATTCACCGCCATTCGCCAGCGAGGGATCATTAGATGGAATCATTGTTGTTGTTGGGACCACATCAAAGCTGGTGGATTGTCGGCCGAACGCGTCAGTTACAACATGAGTAACAGTCACTTGTGTGGTTACTGGCACTTCCGTGACAGTGCTGGTAGATCCAACGGTGGGGGGCAGAGAGTCTATTGAAGAAGAAGAGGTGGTGGTGAAGTTGCCAAAGGGGGGGTTCATAGATGATGTATCACCCCCCCGAGTCGCATCGGAAGATAGACTTGTCGGGTCCCCTACCGGCGACGGCGAACCGGAGGCACCAGGGCCGGATGTTGTCGACGCAATTCCTGAAGAAGATGTGGAGGAAGAGACCGCATCTCCTAAGTTAGAGCTTTGCCTTCGCTGCAGGCCATCGTGGGTTTGTGAGCCAAAAACTAGAGGTGAGAGTATTCCTATGATGAGGAACAGAAGGATAACCAAGGGGTCCAAGACACCGAACACTGCTATCTTCATGCTGCTGGAATGACCTACGCGAGCCCGACGGGTAGGATTACATTAACGTAGTATATGTCAGGGGGTGCTTTCGAGATGTGTCGACCGGTATACTCGGGATTCCGTGACAGACTCATCTGGTGATGGTGTGGTATCGCAAGGGATATATATATTTTTTCTTCTAAAAATGAAACAATCTCAAGCGCTGCAACTGTGGAGGCTGAGCAGCCTTACCAAATATCCCAGGTGCCAGATGCAGGAACATAGCCGAGTTTTGACCCATCACAACCCAAACATAGACAACAAACCCATTCAAATATGTCTCTGAAGACTTGAGTATCATCAAGCGGATATTGAAAACAAAAAACAGGGTAACACGTATTTACGTAAGCTAAGTCACAAACATGGCCATTCTAGGGCATGTTTCTAGGTGGCGCATTTATAATTTTTAACTCTTGCTTTCCAGGTCTAGATTTCAAAATATCTCTGATTACCCTATCCTTCAACATGCAACATTTCCTTCAGCATTCGGCCGCATTCCCCCACAAAGTTTGCGAAAAATAGACAACTACTTAAAGTAAGTAATTACTTGAGTACTTAAATTGTTATGGGAAGAAAATGAATATAACACTCTATTGTCATGATAACACAGCTGAGCACAAGGCTTTGGCCTTGAGCTCTTCTAACTTTGGACATGCTCATATTTTGCAACGTGGGTTGATATTGCCCTGGTCGACTCTGGGTTAGCAAAACTCAAAGGGTTTCATGTGAAGCTTTGTATGGCCCACCTTCCGCTTGGATCTGTTTGCTCCGACCAGGTTGGTGTCCACCGCATAACCGTAGATGCACACTGTTTTGGGAATTGTTCGTCAAACATTTGGCGATACCAGTGCCTGTATTGAGGTCAGAGTCTTTTCAAAATACTGAGTGATACATAAGATATGAGCTTACGCCTCCTTTGTATCCGGGGTATCTTCCGTCCAGACATTTCCCCGATTTTTGAACTCTTCGTCGCTAACCACACGTGCCGCAGTATCCTTTGGATATCTGAGTTAGATGATTGTTACTCGGAGCTGGAATAAATCACAATACCTTCAAGGCATCAATCCAACCGTATCCGACACCATCGCTGAACTGCTCCTTCTGGCGCCATAGTATATCTTTCGGTAAATAGGGCTCCGTTTCTGGTTCAGAACTTGTGTCAAACGCCGCTCGAAGCACCCATTTTTCAATTCGGTCCTTTCGGATTAGTTTTTCTTCGGGATCAAAAGCCATAGCTACTTCCAAAAACTAATTAAATAGACAAGTTAGCAACATTCACTTAGGCTGATCGAATTCTCGGAAACGCACTTCTTTGTCGAGGAAAGGAACGCGGGCTTCCAAGCCCCATGCAGATGTTGATTTATTGGCTCTAAGGCAATCTGCTAAATGCAGATTCTTAACCCGCCGAATGGTCTCTTGGTGGAACTCGGACTTATTCGGAGCTGCGTGGAAGTACAAGTAGCCTCCGAATATTTCATCGCTACCCTCCCCACTCAGAACCATCTTTACACCGTGAGCCTTGATCTTACGGCTGAGGAGATACATTGGCGTTGAAGCTCTAATAGTGGTAACATCGTACGTTTCAAGGTGGTAGATGACATCCCTTAACGCATCTAATCCCTCCTGGATCGTGAAGGTATACGTGTGGTGCTCAGTCCCCAGGAAGTCAGCAACCTTTTTAGCAGCGACCCCATCGGGTGAGCCTGGAAGACCGATGGAGAATGAGTGGAGCTTGGCGAACTTGCTCACGGTTTTGAGATGGCCTTCGTCGTCAATTCCAACAAGGTTATCCGTGCCATTCTGAGAGTTATCGGGTCCATCAAAGTTCGATCCGGCCCTGGTCTCTCGAACGGCGATGGAAGCAATAAGGCTCGAATCTAGTCCACCGGACAGAAGAACACCGTAGGGCACTTCTGCCATCAAACGTTTTCTTACTGATTTCTCCAACGCGCTCCGTATCAGTTTCAAGTCAAGAGGTTTCTCCGGGACCAAGCTCGCGTTCCACCAACTTGGCTGAAAATACCGGGTAGTTTTCCCGGTAGCTGAGTCATAAATATGCCCAGGAGGGAATGATATTATATTGTCGCAAACAGGGTGTAGACATTTTAATTCAGAGGCAAAGTAAACCGTTTCTGGTTGAGATGAGTTCCAGCCCTGATAAAACGATGTGATACCGATGGGATCCCTAGCTGCAACTATTCTATCCTTTTTGGAATCATAAAGGACAAATGAAAACATCCCATCCAGATATTTTGGTGCCTCGATGTCTTGCTCCGCATACTAGGCTTACGTTAATAATCTGAGAAGAGCCATCAATCAACGGGAGTTAAAGGGCGGAGTTACCAAGTACAGTATGACCTCACAATCTGAGTGGGTTTTGAACTTGTACTTATCCCCAAAACTCTTACGAATCACTCGATGGTTGTATATCTCCCCATTAACTCCAAGAATTAACGTTTCATCTTCACTCGTCAACGGTTGCGCGCCACTATCTAGAATTCGGGTTTGTAAGCCTAATGAGGCAACCTAACTTGGGAACGTCCAAAATTCCTTACCAATACCGACAATGCTCAGTCTTTCATGGGTTAAGACTGCCCAGGTTCCATGTTATTATTATTCAAGATTCCCTTATTTATCAATATAGACGTGGCTTACTTGTGTTGTTCGAAATAATATTTCCGCCTAGTGCAGCCAATAAGAAATGTCTGTTAGCTTTTGCGGCAAGGAACTAGTGTGGGAGCGCTTACTCCAATCAGGTCCACGATGTCGAATCCTATCATCGTGATTGGTAACTTGTGTTAGCAGAAAGAAACAAAGCAAAAGTGAGCATACTGATGCCTACGCTTTCGCAAGCTGCAAAGCTTGTGGTTTGAACCCGTGAACATCTGGGTGCTGAAGTGAGCTAGGTTAGCGGTTTTGCAACCAACAGGCTTTGCGTATTGGAAGCCAAAATCTTAGGACGATTGAGACGATTAGTATCAAGTGACTTACATTATGTGCACAGAATATTCCACACATCTTTCCGTTATAGCAAGTGGGAAGAAATACAGAGACGGAGATGATCGGGGGAGGGTTTTATTTTATTGGCACCAATGACAGATCGAGTCTCCGAGGGAAACGGCCACTTAAAAGAGATGAGGAAGGCAAAAAAAAAAAAAAAAAAAAAAAAAAAAAAGCTGCCGACTCTAGAGCTCTCAGTTACGGTTTGCCGGGTATATACGATTTGCGAACGCGGAACTCGGGTATTGTAGTCTCGAGGTCGCTAAATTGAATGGTGTCCGATCTAGGGCCGATCACAGCCCTTTGAGCGGTATTAGTCGAAAGATAAGCTACTTTCCACGTATATCCTTAAGCTTAAGTGGGTACCCGAGTTCTGTGTATTTATGGTATACTGGTAAATACTTTTAAGTATTTACTAAGCACTTAAGTACTTACTTACTTACTTACTTAGTACTTAAGTAAGAAGGTTTATCACATCCCGAGGATAGGGCCGTTAGGTAAACAAAGTGCTCTAGTTGTAGTTGCTTAAGTACGTTTCGATAACGTATCTCCACCTTTGCATTCCTCTACGGTAATTCAAAGATAAATGACAAAACGGCATAATGAAGAGAAAAATATTATCAAGAAACAGGGAAAAGAATATAATCTGAATAGACTTCGCGTGAGTACAGACTTGGAAAGTGGCATTAATGAAACAAAGAAAGAGCTCGGGGGCACGAGGACGAGGATTTTAAATGATAAAAATATTTCCCGAGTCAAGGACTACATCTCTTTGAGTATGGGCCTGGCAACTACTTAAGTACTTAAGTACTTAAGTAAGTGCGGAAGTATGGACAATACATAGAGGCATCGAAGCGGGGTGCCATTATCCGTACGTTTGCTTTCTTCTCACGCGGAAGTAGTCTCGGAGCTACGGTTCTCTCGATGCAAGCAATTGTGTCTATGGAGGAGACAGGAAGAGGGAAGGCATGAAAACAGCACTGATTGATCTTATAACTTAAATAAATGCTTACCTGTGTTTTGTTGCTTAAGAGGAATTCAAATTAGCTATATTAGTAGTCTCGGGACTATATTGGTGCGTGCGAAGTCAAAGCTCAAGATATTCGAGAGATTCTAACAAAGAAGACGATGGATCAGTCAATATGTCTTTTATAAATTTTATACGCCACCAGATTGGAACATTCGAAGGCTACCGGCCATCCCACATGAAGCAAGACCACCATCGCGGTGATATCCCGATATTACATGTGAGCTTAACTCGCAAGACGTACGACCTCGCCGTTTACAGTTGATATTTCTTTTCGAGGAGGAGCTCGTTGACTCCAGATTGTGCTGCTTGAACGGCCAAGCGTCAAAGCAAAAAACCATCGTCGAGCTAGCGTTTCGTTACCAGCAGCAGGTGAACCTATGCACCATCCCCGAGAGCAACGCGGGCGCGGCGTCTCGTGGGGGTTCAACCTTGAAATTGATGGTTCATGCAGGTCGCCGTTGGTGAGGAGAATCCGCGCTCAGACTTTCTTATTGATACCAGAAGCTTAGTCTTCGAGTTTCCCTTCGAGGGATGCGGGATGCGTACATGTGCTGGTATGTATAGTCTGGGGGCATTGACACAGAGACGCTAGCCCGGTGACACGACCGCTTGGGTTCGCGCGTCTCCTTGCTCGACTTTGCAGATGATTTACTCGAAACAATCACCAATAAACCCCCCCACTAAGTAATTCCACTTTCGAAATTTCGTTTCCAAGGAGCAGGAGGCGGCTCATCTCTGAATATTGCAGAGCCGGCTGGCAAATGCGAACTTAAGCAATCTCCTGTGTGACCAGCACCCCTAGACTGGCCTGTCCTTGTCATCGTGGGGTCTCCTTTCGTTTTCGAGGTACCGGTTCGTTAACAAAGTACACCTCGCCCGTTTGTTGTTTGTGCGTTGGACCTCGCATCTACCGCTAAGTATTGTACGTGCTCAAACATTACGAAGTGCTGTTTACTTTGTGAGAACGCGACACCACGAAGAAGCCAACGACACCCCCGTGCAGCACAACTTGATGAATCCATGAGCTTTGCTTTTCGGTGGAAATCGCCGGACATATACCATATGCAGAATCGATGTTCCAGCTACCACATGACGACCCCATCCGTCATGGAATACAAAATACCCCGTCGATAAACTTCGCATCCACCTCATCACCGCTCGAAGCCCAAAGCTCAGGCAGCAGACCCTACCCCGAACATCCCGTGTCAAAAGAATTTGATAACTCCCGCACTACACCGCAATTTATAGCCCGATCGGATCAAAATGTTAGAGGACAAACAGGAAAGAGGATATTCCGCCCTAACCCGTTGCTGCAGAAGCCCGAAGATGCTCGTGATCGCAGGCGTAATCTGTTTCTCAAAAAGGTCCAGAACAACAGAGAGGAGAAAATGATAGAAGCGAGAGGTGGAGAGGACGAGGTATACTTCCCTGTTCGTATTGATTAGTGTGCCGGTCTCATTAAACCTTTCTATGGTGGACTCTAGATGATGCGTCTCATTTTTCTATCGGAGAAAAACCGATGGGAAACCAGTCAAGAACGAACTGCTCGAACAGTTTCTTCTTGGTCCTTTGCAAGTGACGAAACGGAAGAATACCGCCATGTTGTGGATTCCCAGTTCCATGAACATGAAGGTACCTCTATCACTTGTCAAAGTTATTATTTTTTTACTAATGTCTAATCGGAGTCACAGACACCCTGAATTCTGATATCGCCATGGCTGATGCTATGGCTGATACTGAAGAGCGAGAACTTCAGGAAATAGTTGATAACCTTGATTCCCAGCAAGCAAAAGCACATCACCCACCTGCGACGCACTGTCATCGAACCTCTCAAATTTGCTTAAGCTGCGGAAGTGATGAAATATTCCAAGGGCCCTCCGAGTCCCTCTGTTTCAACTGTGGCACAAACTGCGAAAATTAATTCTCAAGGACGATCGGCATTTCTCCTGTAGTGTAACCACCAGTTATCTCCGGGTTATTTACAAGCTTGACCAACTTAAAAATCTAAATATCTAGATGAGCAGGCTAGTTTTAGAGTCAACGTGACCCGCAATGGACCTCTATTGTATTTAAATACCAACAGCCAGACTGGGATCGCATCTCTGTAAACGCTTTCTCTCTAGGCTGAAAACACTTCGGCATATCTGTCGGTTGCTCTCAACCATGCTTATGATCAAGACAAGCGGTAGAACTCTGGCTACTCCTGTCCCAGCTCTTCCTTCGTCCACCCAGCACCTACTTTGCGACCTTTGGTGATAGCTTGATCCCGCTTAACTCGACTCCACAAGCTGACATCCGGGTCCCAGATAAATTGCCAAATAACAAGGGTCCAGCTTTTATGCTGTGGCAAAGGCTCATAAAACTCTGCCGCAATATCTCGAAGTTTCCAGAGCCGAGACCACGGGATAGCCGGGAAATCATGATGTTCATTGTGTAAACCAACATTGTAGGTAAAGAAATTCAGAAACCCGTAATAGCTATATGTTTCCACGGGTAAAACATTTGACGGAGATTGTTTCGGCGAGGAATCTAGTCCCTTTTCGAAAACATACTGATATTGATTTATTAGCTCCCAGATTTGTCTATACCACGAAATGCACGAAGGGGGCTTACATGTTCTGCTATGAAGTGTCCCGCACATGGGTGCAGACTGCCCGCTAGGAAACTGCTCCATAGAAAATACCATAAGGCATTCCATCCTGCCAATCTTACAAATACTACATCGACAACGACTTGAACAAAGATATTCAATACGTGAATCCAACTAAATGGAAGTCGATAGATAACAATTGGCCGTAAAGCGTAGAAGAATATTTGAAATGTAGCAAAAAAAGCTTTCCCCAGAACGGAATTTAAAAACATTGCTTCTACCGCGGTAGGCAAGTCAACGTCCAGGCCTTCGATTCCAAGAGATTTGTGGTGCGTGAGGTGATAGGGCTATATTATGAAAAGTGGGTGTTTAGAAGAGGTGCAGTATCAAAATGTAATAATTGTCTTACCCTAAAAGAAGCGCTATAGGGGATCCCAATAGGAAGGTTGGCAAATATAGCGAGGAGCCTGTTTGCGAAAGGCTTTTTGAAAGCAAGGTTATGGGATATTTCGTGGATTGCAAGGAAAAGGTTCTGATTTGCTGTTCCTCCGATAATATATGCAGTCAACAGAAACCTCCAGGAGAGGACGGGCGTCTCCTTAAGCATATAGGCACAAAAAAATTGAAGGGCTACTACTAACGCCACGACATATTTCGTTAGGGGTTCGGGCCCGCATAGTTTGGTGACCTTTAAGGGATATGTTAAGTTACCCTTACGACTATGAGGAGAGAAGCGAGACGTACCTCTGGGTGCGCCTTGACGATTAGCTGGCGTCGAGATCTGTGAGGCTCTTCCTGGTAAGTCCACAACCAGTCATCAACTAGCACATTAGAGGCCTTCGTGACCTTGGTATTCTTCAACGCCTCGTTGGCATTCGAGACATGATGCGGCTTCCGCGATATCACAGCCACTTTTTGCATTGCGATGCACGCGTTCAGGCGCGGTTACAAGGCACCAGTGTAGTAGAAAGTATATATGTAATTCTATAATATATCCCGGCCTAAACTGCTGAAGGTATGGATGACGCTTTGGTAGTGAGTATGTGGTTCGATTATGCAGGAAATATGCCACCAAACAATTGACTTGGGTCCAGCAGATGGTTTTCTGGAACGGGTCAGGATCCGGAAGTTAGTATTGATGCATTTGAGAGACTTATAAAATGCTCAGAGTACGCAGCATAGGCTGAGACGGGATAAATTTATCGACAGGGGGCAAGATGGGTACAGAAGCTTAAGTAAATAAATACTTACCTACTTAAGTCCTTACTTAATGAGTACTTACTTATATAATAGTTACTTAAGTAAATAAGTCGACAAGCATATCAACTCTCGCCCCTGATCAACTATAAAGCAAGAGACGAAGCCTCTGGCTAGCAACTACAAGTGTTAATAGTTGTTCATCTGTTTTGTGTCTTCCGAACCAGTTTTAGCTTGGGTACTTAAATAGAAATAAGTAATTACTAAGTATATGTATAATGTTATATATTGAATCAAGCACGATTCTTTGAGTAGAGCGAGAGGATGGACCTGGCCCGATCGGACATACGGCCGCCGTTCGTTGGTAATTCTGCCAGTCTGGTCCGATTAGCAGTCCACAACAAAGCTCTATGCTTGGCAGGAATATTTCTCTTGGCAGTTCGAACCATTGATCGATGGATAGCCCGCGACCTGATGCGGTCTGGGGTATTATATATTACATCATTGCATCCTCAAGCTCAACTGGGATATTGTTATAGACACATCAAATCTTACATTGCATTAAGGCGTACTCAAAGAGGCTCTGACATTGAGGTTGCCGGTAGATATCAACACTAGCGCAGTTCCAAAGAAGGTATTGTCTCGTAAATAGTACACGATGCAATATAAACCCTTCGAAACTACTTAAGTAAGTATATGTTGACAAGAATTCAATATTGATGTAAAAATTTTCAATTACATATGGTCTCGCTGTGATTACATAGGGAGGAGCGCACTTGAGCTTCTCTGGTCTCGTTCCCAGACCCAAAACAGCATCTCCCACAAACAAAATTGGAGCTTTGATACTGCAACAGGAACATTGGGGGGAATTATAAGGCAAACATTTTAGTTACAAGACTGAACAAACATATGGTTATCATCAGAAATAATATTTATGTAAGAAAAGTACCCAAGTTCTTCCATATATGTATACACGCATGATGATTCTTTATCCAGCCAGCTTAGATAACAACGATGACTCTTTTTGTAGCTTTATTTGGTTCAAATAAGATACCTAACCAAGTAGGTGCTTGAGTGTTTTTACATCAGTTAATAGTCGTCCCCACGACTAACAACCTCTTTACAAATCGGCCGTAGGAGAATTGTCTAGGAATCAGGGACCATTAGCACCAATCTGAGAGAGAGAGAGAGAGAGAGAGAGAGAGAGAGAGAGAGAGAGAGAGAGACTGAGAACATACATGTTCGTATTGCGCCGTATAAGAGCCTTTAATATCACAAAGAGGTGGATAGGCTTCTACGATACCGCTAGTAACTAGGTTATTAAGTCCTAGGAGATATCGTTCTTGGCCCAAGCGATCCAAATATCTCCTACAAAAAGGTAGTGTACCAAAGTTCTTGTTGATGACGTTTAAAATAGACTTCGCCGAAGGAAGTCTCGGAGTGGTACCACGATCGGCGTCGATTCTTTTCGCATAATGCGATACTTCAAGCTGTAGAACAAGTAGAATGTTAATCTTTGAGAGCTCACCGCCATGCTCAGTGACCATGGCATGTAACTTACATCTTCATGAACAAAACCACGACCAGTACTACCAAAAGTCTCAATCGCAAAAACCTCGCCTTCTTCCATTTTTGTTTGGTCACCACCTTTTACAATCGGGACACTTTTCCCGCCGTGTATTTGATATGGGTTTATACTATGACCGTTAAGATTCCGGATTGCTTTGACGGGGTGCGTCACACCACCTATCTCAACTTCGTAACTCTCCATCACCTCTTGAATCGCAGCCCCAATGTCACAAACCCTGACATCAATACCAGCTTCCTTGAATATGCATATTTGTCAGCAATGTAAAAGCTGGGTATATCAAAAGTGGAAGCATGGGCTAATACTTTGACACCGGTATTGGTTGCATCCTTTACGGCCGCAAGAAGATTGTCATAAGTGGGATCGAATGCAACGGTAAAGGCACTGTCAACAATGTGGCCATTGATGTGTACTCCAAAGTCAACTTTCATCACATCCTGTTCGCCAACGACTAGATTGGAATGCCTTTCCGTCAGCATCATGGCAGAATGGGGGACCTGGCTGGTCGGTGCCGAATCATACTCATTTTATTCCCTGCATTCGGGGTGTAGTGAGCTGCACAGTTGTTTATTGAAAGCCCAGTAGGAAATCCAACACCGGCAATTAAACCATCGCCTTCAGCTAGGCCATCGTGTTCAGAAAGTGCTCTCACAGAGTCTTCGATTTTGTTCGCGATATCGGTCAAGGCCATCCCCGGTTTTATTATCTTCTTCGCATGCTGCCGAACCTGGCGGTGAATTTCGGCGCCCTTGCGAAACTCTCGGTGGGTGTCGTTATTAATTCTGTCTAAGTATCGTTTTTCCTCGTTGGTAGTTCGAGATAGGTTGTCATTCTTATAAGACAAACATTCGCCCTCTGGGTAGTTTTGATCAAGGAATAAGGCTGAGAGTGGTACCCGGGGCGGATCTGATTGGGTTAAAGCGGCTGGGCTCTTCTTTTTTGTTTTCTTCTTCTTCTTCTTCTTCTTCTTCTTCTCAGGGCCGTCGGGGTTTCCTAGAAGTGAAAAATGAAAACAATTAGAAGGAAACAAATTAATCTGGAGATATACAATTCAGCGTCTAGTTGTACCCTTCATTTCAGCTTCAGCCTGGTCATCGATGTCGTCATCTGAATTATCTGGGGCATTCCCATCGGCTTGGGAGGTGTCGGCATCAATTTTGATTTCTGAGAGCGATTCCGTAAGTGGCAATGCTGACTCCTGCTCTTCGATTTTCTTCACACTCATATCGGAACAAACGTTTCAAACCAACCTTTTCCAAAGAAGAGAGAATGTTGCTGTAATTCTGTATCTTGTTTCTTCTATTTCGAATATATATACGATGATGAATATATGGGAAATCTGCAAGCCCCAGACTTACAGTTGAAACTTGGAGTTCCCCTATATACCACTGGAGTTCTAGTGCAGTAGTTTCGAAGAAACAAATCCCTAAATACGTATAATTGCTGATTCGAGAGTCTGATGCAAGAGGTGAAAGGCGGAATAAGCGGAGAGGTCAGTCGTTCATCACCGTTTATGTTCTAAGAGCCAGTCCGCTTCTGTGCCAAGCAGATCATATCAAGTGTTTTTTTATTTTTTATTTTTTATATATTATTACTTACTTACTTAATTAGGTATTTTTTATTTATACATTTTTAGTCGCCCCGGAATATTGTTCACAAAAGGCTTAGTCAGTTTTCCGTACAGAAGCACAAATAAAAAGTCGCGCCACCGAAAATTTAAAACCACACAAAGTCTATGCGGAGCTGAGAGCCACAAGCTACTGGTATACATGCAAGATTTCCATCTTCATTAGCATAGACCCAATTGACATCACCCTGTATAAACACAAGCGGATCTCAATTGACTCCCATAGCAGGTATCTTTCCCCTTTGCGAATCGGTTGTATTTTCCCAGCTACACAATCGATCACACTACAATTGCTGGCACTGATAAGTTCCCTACTGGTGCATAGAAGCCATGGCTCCCCCAGCATTCTCTGACATTGCCAAACCAAGTCTAGATGTAAGTGCTGATATCAATTTCTCTTGTTGATTTACCAAGACTATCTAGCGCTCCGGTATATCTTGGTTGCTAACTGTTGACAATAGTTGTTGAATAAAGACTTTTATCATACTGCCGCCGGTATGCATCTGATACCACCAATATAAGCATCTAGCCCTGCCTCCATGCGCTTCAGCCAAAACTAATTCACTCTATCTATATTTCCTCGATTAGCTGCTCTCGAGGTCAAGTCGAAAGCACCAAATGGCGTTGCGTTCACCGTTAAAGGAAAAAGTGACCACAAGACAGGAGCAATCAATGGCCAGGTCAGTAGCAAGTTTGGGGGTTTTATTTCTAATTTTTCTTATTGTTTTTCACTATATTCTTCTTCTCTAAATCGATTTCCCTACAGCGGGAAATCCTTTGATACCTACACATACTCATAACTAGATAGATCGAAGCCAAATATACGGACAAACCTACAGGTAACATACTCGGTCCCCAACGGTTTGCTGATAGATTGTCAGGTGAAACGCAACTACGCACGTTTTGCTTTTGAATACTAATTGCTCCATCCGAAAAACTGTAGGTCTTACGTTGACCCAGGCCTGGACAACCCTCAACGCCTTGGATACCAAGGTTGAGCTTGATAACACTATCGCGAATGGTTTGAAGGCCGAAGTTCTCACCCAATTCTTACCAGCATCCAAAAATACTGGCGCAAAGCTTAATCTTCACTTCCGTCAGCCAAATTTTCATGGCCGAGCCTTTTTCGACCTTCTTAAGGGACCCACTTTCAATGGTGATCTCACCGTCGGGCACGAGGGTTTTTTGGTGGGAGCCGAAGTTGGATACGATGTCACCAGTGCCAAAATTACACGTTATTCTGCCGGACTTGGATATTCTGTGCCGGAATATACCGCTGTTATCACCGCCAATAATAACTTGAATGTCTTTTCCGCTAGCTATTACCACAAAGTTAATGCACAGGTAGAGGCCGGCGCTAAAGCATCATGGGATGCCAAGGGAACCTCTGCTGTTGGTTTGGAAGTTGGGAGCAAGTACAAGCTCGACTCGCTTGCATTTGTCAAGGTACGAAATATCCTGAAACATCCTGATGTAACTGCATTTGGCCCGCCGCTCAATATGTCCACTCCTATAGGCGAAAATAAACAATACTGGAACCGCGGCTTTGGCCTATAACCAAGTTCTCCGGCCTGGTGTAACTATTGGCCTTGGGGTGTCGATTGACACCCAGAGACTCAATGAGTCAGCACACAAGGTGGGTGTTTCGTAGCTCGCTTGCTTTTACTTAATTATGGCTTGGGGTTTCATTCTTTACTGATGATATCACGACTAACCTATTTCCACTAGTTTGGCGCATCATTCACGTTTGAGGGATAAAATTAATGATCTAAATGCATGGTTATCGCCTGTGACCCCAGCGTGCGGTTTGAAAGATTGAATGCACGCACGCGACTAGCAGTGGGCACAGGATCTTTGCAAACCCCTCCGCCGTATCTTCTTCACTCAAACTTTTTTTTAGGTATTCTTCTTTCGCATCACTCACAAATCTGCGTTCTTTCTTTTCACTTTCACTGTGAATCTTGTTCTCTCCCTACCCTCCTCGGACTTTTTTCTCATCTTCTACGATTATAAGAATCGACACACGTCTGTTTTTATATAGAATTGATTTGTGGCTACTATGTTCGAAAGCAAACAAAGAGAATGGAACCATATACGTGAAAAGTAATTGTCCCTTTTCTTCATTCATTGGTGTGAAGTGAGCGTGCGCCGTCGTATGTCTTCGATGGAAGCTATATTGAAATGCTTATGTTAGCTGAATTAGTAGAATATTCATAGCTAATGATAGAATTAAGAACCTATGAATGATTAAGAACCCAGAATGTGAATTCGCCTACGTGTTCTCGATGATCGTAATCTTCGAACCCTTTCCCAGAGACGAATGAAGCTCTGATAACCGGGACGATTCGAGATCGTTTAACTTCTACGCCTAGTCGGCTGGTTGTCGGTAGATACGAACCATCCTCCCAACGTTCCAGCCAATAGTAGACAACTACCAACAGCCGCTGCGCGCAAACAAAAGTCAATTAAATTTGAAGATTTTGGTCTGGTTTGATTTTTGCCGCTTGCGGATGTGCTCCTCTTGAGCCTTTGTTGGTAAGTATAATGCTGTCGGTATTTTTCATCCCAGTTAAAATGGAGAGACTGTGGCTGAGCCGATCGTCTTTCTTTGTCCGAAAACCTAGGTCGAAAATTGTGGTCCCGATAATATGACGGAGGTGGGCCTTGTGGGCTTACCCTTCGCCTTGATAGACCAGCGGCTTCTCTGCCCCCAACAGGACCACGTTTGCTTTGTTGGTTAGTGGTGCTCGTTCGACCATCCTTCAACGAGCTATCATAGGAAGCTTTCGTAAAGGGATTAGATAAAATTTTATATGCATTCGAGAGTTCTACAAATCGGTCATTCGCGGAAGGGTCGCCCTGGTTCCGGTCCGGATGGTGTAATTTGGAAAGCTCGTAGAACTTCCTAGAAATGGAGAATATTTTGAGTCTCTGATCCTCCAATCATCAAGATAAGGGAATTAAACAAACGTTTTGATTTCTGATTGCTGGGCATGTCGCGGTAGCCCAAGAATATCATAAAAGTTCATTCCGTCCTCGCCACGGCTACTGGTGTCGCCAGATTTATAGCATTGAGAAGAGTGATGGATGCCTCGGTGGCGGACACAGTCGCAAGCTTGTGCTGGGTATGGAACATGGGTTTCCCGCAATTTCGACCATTGGCTTGCAATTGGTTTTGCCTGTCCTAGTCGCATATGAGTAAAGCGTAAACTCATAACAATCAGACAGAGGGGCATCCAATATCAATTTGTCTGCCATGGAACTCGAGCGAACGGATTGGTATTGGATATATTGTGTTAGAACGCAGGTGACCATTGCATTGCTGGAGAGATGTGCACGTATGTTGCAACATGCCAAGAAACCCGCAATTTCTAACTTCAGTCATCGCCCTTCAATTAACATGCACACGCTTCAACTTGCAACAATCGTAACAATCAATAGGGATACTAGAAGGAGAAGCAGAAGAAGGCCACAAAGTAAGACCATCAAACCAGTGTGACTTCCAATCAGCTTCGTATAACTCGGCTTCCTTCGTTTCAACCCCGAAAGAATAACTCGAACCGAACGCTCGAGATGACCCGAGGAAACCAGAGGGAGAAGGCCCGGGAGAAGAATTTGAAGGCGCAGTCGTCACAGGTACACCCCATAAGCACGCAGGCGAGCAAATCCAGCAACCAATTATCACTAAAACGATTCCCCTCCAAGTAGAAGAAGAAAAACAGTGTAGGGCCCCCGTTAATAGGATATGGGAGATCTCTAAAACCCACCTAGACTTTACACCGAAGCTCTTCGGACTGACATTTGTGATATCAGATGACGGGAACTGAGTTTCAACGCCAAAAAGACGCCACAGCCGAGATCATGCGCCAGAAACAAGCAAAAGGTTTGATACGCCTATCCTTCGTCTTAACCGCGGACCTTTTTTTAGTTGCATCAACTGATGTAGATATGAACATGGCAGCGCTCGCGGACAAGGAGACAAATGCTGGTGGAGGTGGGTCCTCGAGCCGGAAATAAGGCGGAATTTATAAACCAGGCAAACCGAACGTCGCATCCTTTCTTAATATTGCGATCATCTCCATCGGATACACCTAGAATAGCATGTTTTTGCATCTTCGTGCTCGCACGCAGAGTATAAATCCTGTTGTTTTGCTTTGTTCAATTCAATTCATTCTTTACCACCAGTACATATCCGGAGCATATTCTGCTATGTTGTGGAAACGTTATAGATATATACATGGCCAAAAAAGGCGCAACGTAAGCAAAAGCTTAAGAGTACAAAGTTATTGATCAGATGAAATGTGATCCGGGCCAGGTGCTGCCCTTCCTGCTGTTATCGCTTCGAATAAATTCGTTGTAAACTTGAAGGCTTCCTGATTTATGGATTCGACGTCAATTTTCTCCAGTACTTGGCTTTTAGTGGTTTCTAGTTGATTGGCAGCTTCCTGTCTATTGGCTGCTTCGCTCTTCCAGAAATTTGATATGTATTCTAGAGTAGAGTCATTTCGTATGATTGTGCTTTTCACAAACAAGTTTGTCCGGGTGTGTCCAAGCCCAATTTCTACGGATTTAGCCACCACTTCGATTTTTTCTCTATCGGACACACGAGCGAACCCATATCTTCCTGTGGCTACCAGGTACAGAGAGACGCCGAAAATGAGGTTCACAGCAGCGATCGATATTCCGCGATAAGTTAACAACTTCCAGTGAAACCAGTTTACCTCTGCTGGCTTGGCTGCCTGTGTATTCTGTAAAAAATCAAAGTTATACACCAGAAGGACTTCCCCCATTGCGACGGCTAGCCCAGCAATTGTAGCGTGTATTCGTAGGGAACTCGCCACCCTTGAAGAAAACGAGGATGTGGCCATCCCCAAGACGGCAATATTGGTAATATGCGGGAGGGCAATTGAAGGGACTCGATAGTAGAGATAGCTTGTGGGGTCTAACGGGGTGCACCATGCGCATTCGATCAATGGTCGCGGGCCGTATGCTGCATACAACAATCTCCCCTCTCTTGTCTTGAGCGCATCGAGTAACAAGACATCGCTGTTGGATATTTTTGAGGCACCCTGGTGAGTTCTGTATGTTTCCAACCTCCGAAGCAAAACGTCATTCGGCGTTAGCAAAAGCCGTGCGCCAGTCACAGAAACAATGTTTTCGTCTTGGAAATATGGCAAAGATGAGGCAAGTGCCAGGAGGAAGACAAGAGCGAGAACATTTAATGTTATCTTCGATCTTCGATCAAGAACTTTAGCCGGCTGACTTTGTAGTCTGGCAGATCGAACAATGCTAATTAATCTAGGGATAATAATGGGACCAAAGAGGAAGCCCAGTGTTTTGACCCTAATATAATAAAATGTTAAGATAAGCGCTGGATATTAAGAAGCAATCCGACGACTTACGCTGACCAAGAAATCATTTTTGATCCGCTTCTTCGTTTTCCGTATTTTCGAATCGATGATGGCGCGTTTTTCTATCCTGGAGACTTGTTGAGGTCACATAGTCTTACTTAAGCAATCTTTGTCTTTTCTAGTGCCGAGACTGTCTTTGTCTGTTAATGGAGTAGATAAGTCCGGATCCCTACCTACTGTAGTCTGGGGACACAATGGTAGCCGCTTATTCAGCATGTGATTACTTGAGTGCTTAATTACTTCTTGTTTGATGCAATGCCGTCATGGCAAGGTGGGGCGGGTTTTTTTATCTATTTTTTTTTTCAAGTGATAGATGAAAAAACCTCAAAACCTCAAAATTCGAAACCTCAAACCCTCAAACCCTCAAAATCTAATCGAACGGAGGTATATTTAACCGGAAGCTTAAGTTTGTAAAAATATGAAAATGAAGGAAAATAAAACTTCCAAAAGAAATACAACATAAGAATTTAGATTACGCATATACAAAAATAATTATACCAAAGGAGTATATAGGTACAGCATACAGGTCGGTAAGAAATAGCCTTTAAGTTTCTGATAATAAGACCTGTGAATCAAATCACAAACAAACAGTCGAGAAAACAAAACTTCGACCAATTCGGCTGGTCCACACCTTCCTCTCACCAGAATACAAGCCAACACCCAACTTGCCGAGTCTGGCCCAATAGCTCATTTCAATCAGCCCCCTTCGTTTGGAATAGCACGAAGACATCTACTGACGTCAACCTCATACCATGGCCGAGGACACGAATTCGAGTGGTAATGGGCCTATTAAAAGGCAAGACCCAGAGAGATGGGACACTACCGGAGAACCAGATCCCAAAAAATTAAAAGAGGATTTCTCGAATCAGACCGATTCGGCATCAGAGGAAACCCAGACAGCGTCAGAGAAAGAGGGGATACTCCCGCCTTTGACTGGCCAGCGCCTTGTCCCTAAGGGCTATAGTATGAATCCGCCCCCTACTGACCGAGCTGTACGGGTCTACGCTGATGGAGTTTTCGATCTCTTTCACCTTGGGTAAATTGCAATTACATATTCAGCTTGATAGTTTACCCGTAGACGTGTTATTTCCTACAGTCACTAACTCTACGCTGTGTACACATAGCCACATGAGACAACTTGAGCAAGCCAAAAAAACCTTTCCAGATACATATCTCCTTGTTGGAATACCTAACGACATCGAAACACACAAAAGGAAGGGCCTCACCGTCCTCGCTGACAAGGAAAGAGCAGAAACGCTGCGACATTGCAAGTGGGTGGATGAAGTTATCGAAGATGCACCCTGGATAGTCACCCCGGATTTCCTCGAGAATCACGCTATCGACTACGTAGCACATGATGATGAGCCATACGCAGGAGCTGACACGGATGATATCTATAAACCGTGCAAAGAGGCTGGCAAATTCCTCGTAACACAACGCACTGAAGGGATCTCGACAACATATATTATTACAAAGTTTGAATCCTATCTCTCCTTGATTTTAATTTAATAACCTCCGCACCAGACAGAATATCGTTTTTTACAGCCATTCACTTTAATAGGATTGTACGAGATTATGATAAGTTCATCACACGCCAGCTAAGGAGAGGTACGCCTAGACAGGATCTCAATGTTTCTTGGTTAAAGAAAAATGAGCTCGATATTAAACGGCACGCGGTCGAATTGCGCGATTCAATAAAAACAAATTGGACAACCACTGGAAGAGAGCTACGTGATGAGATTGGAAGGTTCTGGTCACCTCAGCTGCAAAATCTACCCTCCCTTTCGATCCCTGAAGCTTCGATTAGCCCTGAGCTTGCCCAAATAGATATTGGCCGATCAGCATCACCGCACACCGATTTCGCAACCGGATATTCCCTCGGACTTATAGGAGGTATGGTTAAATCCAGTGAACGAATAGGTTCAGATATGCTAACCCGCAGAATCGATAAAAGGTGTCCGATCCTGGGTAAGCTAGCAATGCCAAATAAAACATAAACCCAACTAATCCCTAGGGTAGATGCAGGCGCGCACAGGTAGTAACCGGGGATCTAAAGCACCTTCCCCTGAAAACTCGGATCATAGCGACGAAGAGGAAACGGGACAAAAACCTCTCTCTCTCTGAGTAGTGTGCATATAATTCCGCAATGACAACCTATATATTTTCTATCCTGCCCTCTGTACGTCTTTGAGCCTAGTTCACCTCGGATTCTCTTCTCCTTTATTTTCCTCCTCTATTTACGCACACATTGCCTCAAGAAACTTTGGGTTTACCGTTCGACCTAGATTAGCTGTAGTTTTCGAACGTCAAACTGCGTTTGGGCTCCGTTAGAACTGGTGGTTTCCTTAAGACCTCATTAATGCAAGCTATCATGTTTTCACCAAAAAAAAAAAAAAAAAAAAAAACCTAAACGTGAAAATGCCAAACAAGGGCTTAACAAAAAAATATTTAGTTGCTTATCCTTTGTCTACCACTCAAAAATATTGGATAAGCCTTGAGTGCAGGTAGTTGTTAGAGTGATGTGCCCCAAGCCAAATCTTTCTCTAGGATGCGCCCATATCTGCCATATGAAATATTGCCTGTTCTCATTCGCGTATTTGAAGTTATTCCCCGGTGGTTGGGCAATTGAGTTCCGCTAGGGATTTGTGGCCAAGACTCGGCCCGAACGCGAACGCACCATTGATATAGGGTGTGATATATTTTGTTATTATGCAGCCCAGTTAAAATTTTCTACGGATCTTGCGCCAATCCGTTTGTTGTATTACGTAAGCAAACCGAACTTGGCAAGCCGCTGGTTCCTGAAATTTCATTTTAACTTTCCATCGAGAATCCATTTTCACCAAGCGCCCAAATCCACGTCTATATTAATATATATTTGCGTTCCCTAAGCACGCTCTCAGCTTGCAGTGCATCTCCTACAATGAAGTCGAGCCACCGAACCAAAAAAGCTAAGCTCGACCTGGATGTTTGGCTCTCCAGTCCTGTCTTTCGTTTCCTGGATATCGATGGCTGACTACATCTATAGGAGACGAATAAGCATCAAGAAATTAGAGAAACTGATTCTGCGAGCGCGGAATACAAGGTGCAGCCTAGTGAAAAGCCTGGTGTTATATATCTTGGTCGTATACCTCACGGCTTTTACGAAGATGAAATGCAGTCCTACTTTTCACAATTTGGGGCCATAGACCGCCTTCGACTCTGTCGGAACAAAACCACCGGAAAATCGAAACATTACGCCTTTATTCGCTTCAAATCATCGGAAGTTGCAAGTATTGTAGCCGAAACGATGAACAATTACATGCTCTATGGGCACATTTTAAAATGCAAATTGCTCCCGGACACCGAATGCAACGAGAGGATGTGGATGGGAGCTAATCGGAAGTGGAAAGTCTCGCCGCTGAACAAAATAAGAAGAATAAAGCACGAACGCAAGAGACATCCACAAGTTTGGGATAAACTCCAAAAAAAGGAGGATTTTCGAAGACAGCGCAAAACCAAGAAATGGACAGACAGTGGGATAGGATATTCTTTGGGCACATCTCTAGATTAGTAATTTCGAATCCAAACCAGTCAAATTACCAAAAGCCTGTGGATATAGGTGTACACGGATGCGCATCGATGTCAGCTAAAGTTTATTGCAGTGGATTGATAGAAGTATCAAGTCTCGAATGAATACAGCTCCCATTATTATATAATTAATAGTTTTATAGTCTATTCAATGGATTCGAGGAGGATTCTAGGGAAATTGCAACTCGCAACTAAGGGTTGATGAAATATCAAATCAAAAAGTTTAACTGTTAGCGCGGTTTACACACTAAAAGATATCCAGTAAATAAGTAACTGGCAGGATAGGTGGGTAAATACCATAAATAAACTAACCTTAATGATTATATTAGCAGACTACTGAAAAAATTTAACAGTTGATATTATTAAACCATGTAAATATATTCATTAATTAGTATTGTTATGGGTATGTATGTATGTAAAGTGAAACTTGAATGATAATAGATTCCTCTATCTAAATTTCTAAGATCTACGCCAGCAAAAAATTGAAATCGCCGGGAACTTGAAGATTATTGGTATATATTCTGAAAATGGCAGGGATTTTATAAAAATATTATATAAATGTTGTAAAAATATTTGTTACACCTCGCCTACTACCTTAATATACTAGACAAGTATGTATGCTTTGGAATATTTAATCTCTCACTTTAAAATACTACGTTCTCAGAGTATATAATTATATAAAATATTAAAAAATAATAATAAAATATATAATAATAAATAAAATTATAAATAGCTAATAA